>JAHWFO010014826.1:2738437-2749672 GCA_023313115.1 Rhysida immarginata
CCCTCATTTTAACTTTGATAAACAAATCATATAATTTTACATTTATTCACAATACCATAAATTTTGGATGAAACTATATTTTATTACATGGTTTGTACTCAATTTTAGAAATTGAAAATAAGGAGTTCTTAAGGACTTTTGAGAGATTTTTAAGGACCTTTTTAAGGATTTTTAATTATACATGAATTAATAAAAATTAAAAAAATTTTAACCTTTTTTTCATATTTATTCATAAGAGTTTTTTGAAATGCCGTTGCTTATCAGATAAGTCTGAATTTAATTCTTATAGCTCTTTTTTCGATTTTTCTTTAATATCACCTCTCCCGTCTTCACATTTAATAAAACGGTCAACATGTCTCAAAGCTTTTGCTTCTCCTGCAAATTGAGCAGCAGAGTTGTTAAAGTTAAAAAATATTACTTTCTTTTTCTTTTATCTGTGAATAAATTAATATTTTCATTCTTCCACTTATCTGAGCCACATTATGTCACAGGAAAGTTTTCAAGCGTGCTAAAAGAACTAACAAGTTCCAATTGTAAATAATTGCACTAGCTAAGCGTAACTCACTGAGGAATTTATGTGAAGCAGGTCCAAACACTACTGAAGGAGCTAGATTCAATAAAATTCTCAAGAGAGACAACCAATAATTATTGGTACTCTCCAAAAGACAAATGGTGAATACACCAAAAATATCAAGGAGATCCTAGAGACCTAGTAAGGTGAATTTACTTGCAAGTGAATTCCCGGAAGCAGCAATTGCTTCCCTGTGGTCAGACAACTTGGGTAAACTGGAAGGCTGCCCAGAAATTATCACACCACAACCAATTTTATGGCCAATTCACTCCGTTCAACCATACAAATCCCCAGGAGCGGAGATAATGCCCGTATTGCTGCAGAATGCACTGGACATGATTTCATCCAAGGTCAGTAGAAAGAAAGGTCTCGCATTGTGCAGGGTTGGCTTTCCTGTTGGCAGGAAGAAAAGTGACGTCAGGGATACGAATGCAAAAGGAAACATTAAGGAGAGCATTATAAAAAATAATAATACAATAGACATGGAACAAAATATTAATTTTTTTGGATATTGTATTAACAAATAAGAATATTTAATTCTTTTGCTTTGTCTGAATCATTGTTGCAACCACACACTGCACAGGGTTCCACAGACATTGTTAGCATCACTGTCCCGATCTTTGTTAGTGACCTTGATGTCACTGCGCAGTAAAGGGTGCATTTTGGGAAGAAGTTTGCGAGACCTTATCTTTTTAGTGACCTTGATTTCATCTATCCTTTGCAAAATCTTTAGGGCCAGTTTAGCCCTGGGATACATCTCTACACGTCGGATGAAAGTCATCTTTTTACCCAAACTATGACCAGGCGAGGAATTTTTGTCCAATTAGTCTATCCTCATCCCCACTCAAATGCATGGAAAGGAATATTAATAAGCAGGTTAAAGCAATAACTTGTAGCATGTATGGGTGCAGGTAAATCAACAGAGGTACCTCTGCATCACTTTCCAGTAAGGACAGAAGATCTAGCTCGCAAAGAAATAGGCCTTGCAGCCTTTCTGGGCATTGAGGGAGAGTTTGATAATACTTCTACACTTTGATTGTTAACTTTTTGTGCTAGAGCAGCAGTTCCCAAACTTTTTCGACTCGCAAACCCTCTTCACAAAGCTCTGACTTGTGTGAAAACACTGACTTGTAAATATATATGCATACAGTACAATAATCCGCCATTATGGAAAAAATTAGCGAATCCTTTGAAAGATTCGTGAACACTGCTCTAGAGCAATCAAGCCACTGATACGCAATAGGGTTCATACCCTCTTGGAGGACAGATAGCTTAATACTCAATTGTTTGGGGGTGAAATGAAAACTAAATTCTCCCTAGCCCTACTAACATTTATATCTATGGAGTTGCCAGGTAGAGTTCATACAGGCTGGGAATTCGTGGATTATGAGTAAACTACCCTTGAGCGAACTCTCATATCCCCATTAACCAAACAATGACCAGCAGTATTTTACAAATGCCTACAGATGAACTGGAAGCCCAATCTCTCCCAGAATACTCCTGCAGATTATAATTGACTCAGCGCGAGAATGGAAGGGGGGGGGGACTGGCTCATCTCTACTGGAGATTTCGTAATTTATACCGTGCAGTAGCAATGTATAGTAAAGTATATAACTCTCATGCATACGTGATTCTTTGAAAAAGAATAGAACGTCGCTCTTTGCTTCAGCAAATCTTCCCCTTATGAGAGCAAATGATTTATCCCTTCTGAAAAAATCTTTTAAAGAAACAAAAAATAAAAAATAAAATAAAATAAAAACAAAGTTTTATGTTAATATAAATAAAAAAAAAAATAAGTACTTCTTAATGACCATAAAATAAATAGTCAAATTTAAGGATTATTAGTGCCAAAATATGTACTTTTAAAAAACTTTTTAAGGGCCCTTAAAAGCAGAAACTGAAAATAAGGAGTTCTTAAGGACTTTTAAGGACCGTACGAACCCTGCATTATTAATAAATCAACCAACAGTCTGTTACTTGTACAATTTGCTAATACATAAAATCATCACAGAAAAAAAAGAGTCCTTGGATTCACCAGCTTTGGCAAAAAAAAAAAATATGGAATATACAACATAAAAGTCAAAATCAAAAATCTGTGGACAATATTATTTTTAAGTTAATAGTTTTCTTTATTGAGCCATAGATGAGTAATTATCAGACCTACAACTATGAAATACATAATACGGATTGTTTATTCGAATATCATACTTGATATAAAAAAATCAAAAAAATATATTAAACACAACTTAAAATAAAAGGCACACCACTCGAAAATTAAACATATCGGAGACTAGTGGCACCAGACTGGCACCACGCCAATTCCACTCTACTTCACCACCGCCACTCCACCTTGATGTGCGTGTTCGCATTTGTTTACATAGGTTTAAAAATTCTACTTGCTATTTAACCACCACGCCACTCATACACACTCACTTGCTTACCACCTCAGTGTGCGCCTGACCTAAGATGCATGCGTTACACCAATGGACCACGGATTGGGAGACATGGTCAAAAACACCTGGATTATCCTTTTATTTCTTGTACCTCTGGATTATCCTTTTATTTCTTGACGTTTCCGGTCATGGGTTCCTATGCAATTCTCAAACCTTTTGATGCCCTCACTTCCCTTTTAAAGTTTGTACATATACTTTCCTTTTAAAGTATGAGACACTCTGTACATATTCTGCCTGGAAGATGAACTTATTGGCATGGTAATTTAATACGTGATTATAAAATTGATATTATAAACAATTAATAATACAAGAAACCTCAACAATTAATAATACAAGAAAGATTTTAAAAATTGATATCTAGCAGGTACTAAGTACTAAATTAAGTAAATAAATTTATACTCTTGTAGAGGAGGTATAACCAGGCCACAGATAAAGTATTCGTTATCTGTGACCAGGCTATTACGTGATGCACGAAAGTATAGAGCAGCGATTTTCATAGTGGGAGGGGAAGTGGAGGGGGTTATAATCCTTTGGTTTTCAAAATATTCGTAGAGAAATAAATAAAATGGGTCGCAACGAACAAAAAAAGAAAAAAAAAAAGAAAAAAAGAACATAGTAGCAAGGACGGATGAAGGGAGGTTCTTGATCCCTTCTTTATAGTAGTGTATGTCACATTTATAGAAGGTCGCAATGTATGTATTTTAAATTACATACGGTTCTTGTACAAACACCCTTTATCTATCGGGCCTCATTCAGGAAAAAGCTTGAAAACATTCTTATACAGGACAATAAAATGTTTATTTAGGCTTACATTTTTATTCACCTTACATGTCCGCTTAATCACTGTAAAAACTGATTGCAAACTTCTTCTTCTTCTTTATACAGCCTCCATCTCCAGCGAGAAAGGAGAGATTGCAAACTTAATAATTCTTCATCTAGATGGATGGATGGATTTCCAGCGTCAATTTTTAAAATTTGAATTTTGTTGATATGTCAGCCATCTATTTCACGGTTGCAACATTCGCACGTGCTTTTACTTCGTAGTATTATCTATAATATCATTTTTATTATAAAAGTAGACATAAAAATACATATCATAATTTTTATATGATAATGTACAGGTCTAAAGTTACGCTTAACGATATATAAATACGATTTTGAATAATACGAAGTTATTGCTTCATAATAATTCTTTTCGATGATTTGCACTTTAATAACAGCTTAAATTAAAACAGACGTAACAGAAAATCTAAATAATCAGAATTGTTTCAAAAATTTATGTCCTGAATGATTCAAATAATTCAAATAAATATAAAGTACATGCACCAGGTATACATGGCCATACGAACAGTTTAAGAACCTTAAAATGATGAGTTGAAATTGTCCCTCCTGTGTAGCCGTGATCGTATAGTGGTTAGTACATTGCGTTGTGGCCGCAATAACCCAGGTTCGAATCCTGGTCACGGCATTGGCTACGTCGTAGCAATGTCACGGCAGAGGGCAGCTTTTTTTCTTCATTTTTCTCATCAACTTAATAACCTTTTTAATACTTTTTCATCATTTTATTTCATCCTTTCCTTTGTTTTCCCCATTTTTTTCCCTTTTTAAGATACCATTTATAAATTTGAATTAAGTCGGTTCATAAAATATTTTGTATGTATTTGAAATAATTTTCGGCGTAAATAGGTTTGGTTGATGTTAACTAATAATTGCAGATCTAAAACACAAGTGATACTCTGACTTTTTACTACTATCAGTAGCGTTTTCATCATAGTTATGGAGGAGGGGCACCATAAAGATGAAATGATCATGTGATGCCCTGGAATGAAAGATATGAAAATATAAAATTAATCATTTTTAATTTTAAAATCTTTCGTTTTTTCTGTATTGTATTTCTAAAGAATCAGAATGCATATATACCCCCCACCCCCAATTAAAAAAAAAAAATTAAATAAGGCCAGATTATTTCGTGCGCCGATTTTCGTGAAATGCTACTCAGTTATTTCCTATTATAATTGCATTAGCATTATCTGTTATACATGTTTTCTTATTATTCTTTCTGGACATGGGTGACAATTTTTTAGTCTCTGCTGTAATGGCAATGGATTAGTCATTCAATACGTGCATATATTCTTCACACAAGGATAAAAAATACATTTTTATAATCCCTTACATCATTCAATTTTTATTTTTTTAATCCAAAAAAATTACACAAACATTGAAAATGTATTTAAATATAGGTCATTAGCAATTCAATAAAATGTGAAAATTTTTTAATGAAAAAAGAAACTGGGGTAGATGTAAAGGATGAAACATCATCAGACTGTGAAAAGGGAAAGGCGGGTGATGATGATCGTGGTGATGTCATAAAACGTGAAACGGTCAAGACAACCGAAGGAGAAATTACGGCATAGCTGAAGCATGATGCTATCTATACAGGTTAGGCATACTTCTTTTCTTCACCCTCTTGTGTGTTTTAGTGTAAAAAGAGGTGTTAAAAAAAAAACTAACGTAGAAAGGAATGCCATACAGTTTCCGTTAAATGTATATTTATCCTTCGAAAACTTATTGCTAAGAATTAAAAGAAAAATTCCAACTTTTGTACATTTTGAAAACTTATTTCCCTATTTTGAAAAACGATTTTTTATTTTACCTCTTCCCTCTGAAAAGCGGCACACGCATCATCCCCTCCAATACAAACATACGCAGAGAGAAAGAGAGAGAGAATATAAAAGAATAAACAATAATAATTTTTTCTGCTTACTTTCACATTTCCTAAAATTGATAGTGAATATACAATTCCAATTGCTCATTCTATAATTTTCACTTTTACCTTTTCTAAATATTAAATAATAAAATTAGCATGTGGATAAATTAATCAAATGATTATATGGAAATAAAAATTTATATCCATAAAACAAAGTGATCACAATCAAAAGTGATCAAAATTATTATTATTTTAAAATATAAATTTGATCGCTGTGTTTAATGAAGTGAAGCCTGTCTAATCTGGACCCTCTATAATCTGAAACATGTGGGGGGAAAAATGTGGTCCCGACCAGAATTATAAGTATATATTTCACCTCCCTATTGTGGAAACCTGTCTTTACTGGAAATAATTTTTGGTCCCATGCAGTTCCAGATTAGACAGGTTTTACTGTATATATAAACGTTTTGTTTTTATACCATCATTTAATCTATTTTTTCTAATTCTCTTTTATCTTTCGGTGTCCAAGTGTTAAATAACCATTGAATCCATTTGAAATTTAAACCTTTAGCCTACGGAGCTTAGCTTAGTGTTCCAAGCTTTTTTGTAAAGGAACAAAACACATCCATGCTCTCAGCGGGATTCGAACCCGCAATACGCTTGTCTAAAGAGCGACTAAATTTGCGCCTTAGCTGTAGTGGCTAAAATGAATTCATTTTAGCCAAGGCCGCTCTAATATTAGAGCGACCTTGATTTTAGCCACTATACTTTAGCACTCTCGGCCGTCAAATCTGATCCCATATTTTTTTCCGGTCAAAATTTGAATTCAAATTATTTGTTAAATTACTGTGCACAAGAAATCGTAATACCACAGAATGGACAGCTTTGCCGTTTCCCATGCAAAGCGATGGTAGTGAGCAGACGGTGGCGCCCTCCGACGGATGGGTGGAATCTGCCAGCTGTTTAACCTGCGTTTCTAGACTTTATCTAGATTTTTAATTACAGTATTTCTCGGTCTGTAATTAATGGAAACCGCGAAGATCACATGGAAGCTTGAAATGAATGACATGTAATCTGTCAGCGTCAAGAAAAATTTTTTTTCTACGGAGGAAAAATAGATATTCGTCTAAGTAAATGCTTGAGTAACTTGCTTGGTGGAATCGTGGGTTCGGTTAGCATAGGAATAGCATTGGGAAATAGGCGCTTTTCGAATATATTTCATTATTAAATTTATTTTTTTGTTCTTCATTTTAATTTCAATAAATAAAGAAGTTAATTTTAAGCCTGTATATGAATTTGTTTCATGTATACAATGAAAATAAAAACAGTTAAGACATGTTTGGTTATCTATTAAACTTTCAAACTGACCCGTTTCTTAGGTATTATTAAATAAAAAAGTTAATTTTTGATTTAACATATCTTTTGTGAAAGTGTATTCAGAATTTTTGTATGTTTATAAAGAAAATGAAAGCTTTTACTCGTGATGTTTGTTTAATTGTATAATTAAAAAAATTGACAGTTTCTTATGTTCATTACACTAAAAAAAAATGTCAGTGTTTTTGTGTCTCGTCCTTCTCTCATATACACTGGTGCTCAAAATTAACAGAACAAACACATTTTCGTGGATTTCTCTAAAACTACTGGAACGATTCCATTGAAATTTGGGAGTTGAAGCAAGTTAACAATGCGGATTACTACTAACCAATAATATTCGTTCAAGTCCTTCTTTGCATATGTAAATTAAGCTACTTCGAAATAACCCGCTTTAAAAGGCTGCTGCGTGTAAGTTTTGGACATTCTAGCCATTTTACGGAAAGATGGAACATCACCGAAGGTTAGAAGATTCCAAAAGATGGAGAGCAGTGGGACGATTGGAGGCTGGACAGACCCAAGCAGAAGTTGCGAGAATTTTTCATGTTTCGAGAAATGTCATCTCGGAATTATGGAGACAGTTCCAAGAGACAGGGACGATATGCAGACGACCAGGCAAGGTCGCCCTAGGGCTACCTCAAGGCAAGAAGACAGGTATCTTGCTCTAACAGCCAGGCGCCATAGGGAGATGACGGCCACTCAGCTCGCAAACGAGCTCTCGTCTGCTACTGGAACCTCTGTTTCGAGGCATACTGTTTACCGAAGGCTTCATGAGAGAGGCCTGTATGCCAGGAGACCAGCGGTCTGCATCCCACTCACTCCAGGACTGAGATGCCCGGCTGACTTGGTGCAGACAACACCAGCCCTGGACCCAAGCACAATGGGCCTGTGTTTTATTCAGTGATGAGTCGAGATTCAGTCTAAGCACGGATTCCCGGCGAGTTTTCATCTAAAGAGAACCAGGAGCACGCTACAATCCCTCTAACATCACGGAAGTTGACCACTATGGTGATGGTGGTGTCATTGTCTGGGGGGGGGGGGGGCATCATGTTGGACGGACGCACAGACCTCCACGTTTTTGAGAGAGGCTCTCTGACTGCTCAGAAGTACAGGGACGACATCTTAGCACCCTATGTAAGGCTCTTCAGGGGTGCCTTTAGTCCCCATTTCATTTTTATGGACGACAATGCTCATTCACATAGGGCAAGGCTGATCAACGAATACTTCGAAGAGAAGGATATTCAAAGGATGGAATGGCCAGCAAGATCTCCAGACCTGGAGTGAAATTACTATATTTCGTAAAATATATTAATACATTTACAAAGTCTAAATGATTTAGGTATATGCTGTAAACTTAACAGTCAGTCAGCTAATTGCTAAGCAAGTTACTCAAGCATTTAATTAGGCGAATATCTATTTTTCCTTCGTAGAAAATTTTTTTTCTTGACGCCGACCGATTACATGTCATTCACTTCAAGCTTAATGTGATCTTCGCGGTTTCCGTTAATTACAGACCGAGAAATACTGTAATTAAAAATCTAGGAAAAGTCGTAGCATGCTCCATAGAAACGAAGGTTAAACAGCCGGCAGATTCCACCCATCCGTTAGAGGCGCTGCTTCAAGGTCACTACCATCGAAATGCTGAGCTGTCCTTTCTATGTTATTCTATGGTAATACTAAGGTGTACCGGTTAACAATGGGGATTTTTCTTTCAATAGACGTTGTTACACATAGGTTGATATTAAAGCCCTGGATTACTAAGTATGGCAGTCCGCAATCATTTTATTGCGCCAGCTCTAAAATTCGGCTGAAATGAATTTTATTTTCAAAATTTTCGCATTATAATCGTCTGGAAATATAACTGACAAATCAATAAAATTATTTGTGTAAATTTTTCCTGTAAATTTTGTTTTCAATATATATGTGTAAAACTTGTTCGTCATGGTCTGAATGACCAGCACGTAAAATTTGTAAACCAAGGTCAATAGTTTATTGACCTTGTTATAAACGACCTTTTGGGACACCCTCTATATACAAGGTGAGCTTTAATTAACCTACAACGTTTGACTTAAATAATATCTTTCTATTAATTCTTTCTTTGGGTCATATGAAAGATTTGGTTTACAAGAAGAAGCCGACAGACCTTATTGGCCCCAAAAGGTCCGTAACTGACACAATTGCAAGCATTACAAAAGAAACTCTTGAATTTTTAACTGACAAATTTGTGACTAGGTTGCGCTATTGTAACACCTTTGAAAGTTATCACATTGAAAACCTTGTCCATTAGATTCCTTTTCCACATTCTTTTCAATAAAAAAATTTTGTAGTGCTATCTGCAACGATTCAAGAGTTATTTGAGTTAAACGTTGTGGGTTAATTAAAAATCATCCTGTATATACCGGGTGTTTCAAAAATGACCGGTATACCGGTATATTTGAAAAATCAATAAAAACTAAACGGGCAGCGATAGAAATACACCGTTTGTTGCAATATGCTTGGGACAACAGTAAATTTTTAGGCAGACAAACTTTCGAAATTAGTTCACGGTGTATTTCTATCGCTGCCCGTTTAGATTTTTCAAATATATCGGTCAGTTTTGAAACACCCGGTATAAATAATGGCAAAGTTGAGATGAAGGTTTTGGTTGATTTACACCTCAATATAATAATAAAATATACCTTTTGTTTAATAATAAAATCTTGTTAAGATTCCAAGGAGGAGCTTTAGCAGTGAAGTAGAAATACATTTATAAGTTTATTAAAAAGAAATTAACCCCCCCCCCCGCCTCCCGAGTAGGATAAGGCAAATCATCTATTTTAACCCTTTCATCTGCACTTTTACCTCTCCCCAAGTTTTTTTTTTTATCAACAAGTTGATTTTCTCAAACGTACTATGTAAAAAATGTAAAACACCTCGTATCTTCTTTCCTTTCTCATCATTTCCGAACGTATGATATATCACATGCCATATGTTGCCATAGTTTTAAGGACCAATGGACTGCCACCCTCCGATCCCACTGGAACAATTGGGCGTAAACATCATAGTAATGTAGATCTTGCCTTGAGGAATCTGGATACTGGATTTTACGCCTTTACATACCTAAATAGCACATAGATATATGTTGCCCTCTCTGAATCCCACCCCCGTAATTCCAACCCCCGTATACCAATCAAAACCAAACAAAAAGTTACATTCCAAATTTGAACCTTCTACCTCAAAAAAATGTAGAAATTATGAAAGGGACGGACTGACATTATAAAACTAATTAGTAGCTCCATTCTTGTTCTACTTACGAGGGTCAGTCAAATGAAAATCGGAAATATTTTTTTTACAGCTCCTTTATTACAGACAGAGTTGGTACACTATTTTTCAATGTAGTCCCCATCTTTTCAATGTATTACCGCCACCTCCTTTATATGCATAAATACACCTAGATCTTTTGGTCACCTCTAATTTTCACCCCCAAAACTCCGACTTTAGTGGGCTAATCAAAACCAAACTAAATAGTGAAGGTACAAATGCCCATAGTAAGCTACATTCCGAATTTCAACCTTCTACCTCAAAAAATGTAGAAATGATGAAGGGTGATTCAAATCGTGTATAAAATAAAACCAATAAGTAGCTCCATTTTTCCGCTACTTAATAACTTATAGATTATGAGCACTTGAGCACTCGACAAAGCGATTTCACGTGCGCGCGCCGATGCCATAATGCTTAAAAGGTGAACAGAAAATAACAATATATTCCTTCTTGACAAATCGATTGTTTTATGACATGCCAGTATCTTTGAATTCTTTACACTCACTGTTTTAGCACGTGAATTCGACTTGAAGGGGTCCACGAAAAATTCTGAAAAGTTGATACGGCCGAGCTAAGACTTTGATGGTCATTATTTCTGAAAACAGAATTTGAAAAAGTTAATCCGTTTTCAAGTTATCGTGCAAACGGCGGATGGCTGGACGGCCGGATAAACGTACAGACCAAGAGCGCATGCTTATAAGTAGCTTTTATGCTAAAACAACCTAATAAATAAACTAAAATAAAATCTTGTAAACATTCCAAGGAAGAGCTTTAGCAATGGAGCAGAAATACTTTTATTAAAAAGAAATTAACCCCCCCCCCCCCCCCCCCCC
>JAHWFO010014826.1:2750072-2843837 GCA_023313115.1 Rhysida immarginata
TTTTTTTTTTTATCAACAAGTTGATTTTCTCAAACGTACTATGTAAAAAATGTAAAACACCTCGTATCTTCTTTCCTTTCTCATCATTTCCGAACGTATGATATATCACATGCCATATGTTGCCATAGTTTTAAGGACCAATGGACTGCCACCCTCCGATCCCACTGGAACAATTGGGCGTAAACATCATAGTAATGTAGATCTTGCCTTGAGGAATCTGGATACTGGATTTTACGCCTTTACATACCTAAATAGCACATAGATATATGTTGCCCTCTCTGAATCCCACCCCCGTAATTCCAACCCCCGTATACCAATCAAAACCAAACAAAAAGTTACATTCCAAATTTGAACCTTCTACCTCAAAAAAATGTAGAAATTATGAAAGGGACGGACTGACATTATAAAACTAATTAGTAGCTCCATTCTTGTTCTACTTACGAGGGTCAGTCAAATGAAAATCGGAAATATTTTTTTTACAGCTCCTTTATTACAGACAGAGTTGGTACACTATTTTTCAATGTAGTCCCCATCTTTTCAATGTATTACCGCCACCTCCTTTATATGCATAAATACACCTAGATCTTTTGGTCACCTCTAATTTTCACCCCCAAAACTCCGACTTTAGTGGGCTAATCAAAACCAAACTAAATAGTGAAGGTACAAATGCCCATAGTAAGCTACATTCCGAATTTCAACCTTCTACCTCAAAAAATGTAGAAATGATGAAGGGTGATTCAAATCGTGTATAAAATAAAACCAATAAGTAGCTCCATTTTTCCGCTACTTAATAACTTATAGATTATGAGCACTTGAGCACTCGACAAAGCGATTTCACGTGCGCGCGCCGATGCCATAATGCTTAAAAGGTGAACAGAAAATAACAATATATTCCTTCTTGACAAATCGATTGTTTTATGACATGCCAGTATCTTTGAATTCTTTACACTCACTGTTTTAGCACGTGAATTCGACTTGAAGGGGTCCACGAAAAATTCTGAAAAGTTGATACGGCCGAGCTAAGACTTTGATGGTCATTATTTCTGAAAACAGAATTTGAAAAAGTTAATCCGTTTTCAAGTTATCGTGCAAACGGCGGATGGCTGGACGGCCGGATAAACGTACAGACCAAGAGCGCATGCTTATAAGTAGCTTTTATGCTAAAACAACCTAATAAATAAACTAAAATAAAATCTTGTAAACATTCCAAGGAAGAGCTTTAGCAATGGAGCAGAAATACTTTTATTAAAAAGAAATTAACCCCCCCCCCCCCCCCCCCCACAAGGGGGGGGGGGGGGGGGGTTCTAGAAATTTAGGCGTCGACTACTTAGGTCATTTTGCGCCTTTTACACAAGTTATATCTGTACGCAGCCCGGGACAAACGCAAACATCCATACCCACGACGGGATTCGAACCCACGGCCAGGCGGAATCGAGAAACTAGAAAGCCTACGCCCTAGCCCTCTCGGCGGGCAGTAGGATAAGGCAAGTCATTTATTTTTACCCCTTCATCTGCACTTTTACCTCTCCCCAAGTTTTTTTTAATCAATAAATTGATTTTCTCGAACGTAATATGTAGAAAATGTAAAAAAGCTCGTTTTTTTCTTTCCTTATTCATCATTTCCGAACGTATGATATATCACATGCCATATGTTGCCATAGTTCTAAGGAACAAGTGACTGCCACCCCCGCAAATCCGATCCCACTGGAACAATTGGGCCTAAACTTCATTGTAATGTAGATTTTGCCTAAAGGAATCTGGTTACTGGATTTGACGCCTTTACGAACCTAAATAGCACATAGATATGTTGCCCTCTCTGAATCCCATCCCCGTGATTCCGACCCCCGTATACCAATCAAAACCAAACTAAATATTGCAGATGGACATGCCCATAGTAAGCTACATTCCGAATTTCAACCTTCTACCTAAAACAATGTAGAAATTATGAAGGGGACGGACTGACATTATAAAACCAATAAGTAGCTCCATTCTTATTCTACTTACGAGGGTCAGTCAAATGAAAACCGGAAATATATTTTTACAGCTCCTTTATTACAGACAGAGTTGGTATACTATTTTTCAATGTAGTCCCCATATTTTCGATGCATTTCCGCCACCGAGTCGGCAAGGCATGGATACCTCGGGAAAAAAAATCTTCATATAATGGAGATCTTGCTTATAGGAATCTGCATACCGAATTTCACTCCTTTATATGCATAAATACACCTAGAACTTTTGGGCCCCTCTAATTTTCACCCCAAAAATTCCGACCTTAGTGGGCTAATCGAAACCAAACTAAATGGTGAAGGTGCATATAGTAAGCTACATTCCGAATTTCAACCTTCTACCTCAAAAAATGTAGAAATTATGAAGGGTGATTCAAATCGTGTGTGAAATAAAACCAATAAGTAGCTCCATTTTTCCACTACTTAATAAGCTTATAGATTATGAGCACTTGAGCAATCGTGTGTCGGCAAAGCGATTTCACGTGCGCCCGCCGATGTCAATAATGCTTAAAAGATGAACAGAAAGTAACAATGTATTCCTTCTTGACAAATCGATTGTTATATGACATGCTGTTATCTTTGTATTCTTTACACTCTCTGTTTTAGCACGTGAGTTCGACTTGAAGGGGTCCACGAAAAATTCTGAAAAGTTGATACGGCCGAGCTAAGACTTTGATGGTCATATTTTTGAAAACAGAATTTGAAAAACTTAATCCGTTTTCAAGTTATCGTGCAAACGGCGGACGGCCGGATAAACGTACAGACCAAGGGCGCATTCTTATAAGTAGCTTTTATGCTAAAGCTCCTAATAAAGGAGGACATGTGAGTTCTTCACGGAAACAGTTTTGCATTGTCTAGGTTAACCGAAAAAGTTTGAAGACCAACGATTGCAAGCATTATTCACCTCTAAAACCAGGTGAAATCGTTAATAGTCAATCAATCGACCAGAATGGGCCAGAAGAACGGCAAAGTAATTTTGCTTCATGATAACGCACTATCACACACTTCAAAAACAGTTAAACAAAAAAAAAAGATCTTGACTGGGAAGTATTAACCCATCCGCCGTATTCACCAGACCTTCTTGCTCCTTCAGATTACCACTTATTCCGTTCGATGGCACACGCACTTTCTGAGCAGCAATTCAAAACGTTCGAAGAAGTGGAAAAATGGGTCTCTGAATGGTTTACCTCAAAACAAAGAGTTCTATTGGGACGGTATCCACAAATATTAACTGAAAAATGGGAGAAATGTGTAGCTAGCGATGGACATTACTTTGTATAAAGCATTTTTGATGTTTCTCTTGAAATTTTCGTGTTTTCTTAGATTATAAAATCTGCATTATTAACCGATACACCTGGCAATTTAACATTTAAGTTAAAATTATTCGCAATTGTATTTCTGGAATTATCTGGGTCGTATTTCATTTTCTTATAACACGAGTAATTTAGAAATTCCAAAATAATGCCAGTTTACTTAGATTTATTAAGACCTCTACAGAAATGAATGAGATGACAAACAAGAAGCGTACACAATCCTACTTCCACTGATATCTCCCCTAAAAGTAATACTTTTTATCGGTTCAACGAAGCATTCTAAAGAGTCCGTCACGATTTGCACTTAGGACAATAATGCTCTTACGTAATTCGTGACCTAAGTTTACAATAGCTATCATTTTTCTTTATTAGTTGGCTGAATCTTATCTCTTAAATTCATAGTCTTTGTTCAACACCTGTTTTGATCTTAAATTTGAGAGTTCTCGAGTCTAATTTGATTTAAAGATATTATCCCTTGTTTTCATATTCTTTCTTTCATTTTTTTTTTTTACAGCTGATGTGACCTTTCTTATCTTCCAAAATGCCGTGTCTTGCTTAAACGAAGTACTTTTTGACTTTGAAGATATAATTTGTGGCTCTATCCACTTTTACGTCTTCGAACTCCACGTAGTTTCTTTATGCAATCAATTTCTCTGCCTTTTTACATAAGCACTTATCACTTTACTGAATTTGTGTGTTTTTCTTTAATATTGTTTGTCTGATATGCAGGTGCTGATATGGCTTTTTTTCATTTTGGGTCATGTTTGCGATTCAGTGTTCCTAAATATTATTTTCGGGATTACCCGATTTTTAATTGTAATGATGTTCGATCTAAAGATCCACTAATTAGATTACAAACTTTATATGTTAAGCAATTTAATGATTTTTGAGTTTCGTTTTTATTCTATTCAAGAATTTTGTAAAAACACGCATTATTTTTGTTTTGAACATTTCTATAATTGTGAATAATCTTTCTACTTTTCTTTTGCCTTTTACATTGTCTTAGGCGTTTTGCTGCTTAATTTTTCTTTGTAAATAAATAAATAAATAAATAAATAAATAAATAAATAAATTTTCCATCCACTGAATTTTATTCCAAAATCAGTGATTGTATTTGGTGATATTTGTTTTCAGGTTTGGCTTTTTCACAATATTTCTTAGAACGTAAAATATTGAGTATTTAGTGAAATCTTCATGTTACTAGTAGTACCAACTGCTGTTCGTTCTCACTCCGTAGCAACAACTTTGATAGTGTATTTCCTTTCGAGAAGTCAAATTAACGTAGCTGATTAATTAATCCAATTAAAAAGTTCCGGTTTTTCAAGACATTCGTTTTGTATTTGGTGATATTTGAAAATACAGGAAAGAAACTGTTCATTTAGGTTTACGGTGCGCTATAATAATACTCGTACATAAAGATATTGACTGAAATACCGGGTGATTCAGTCAATTTCTGACCATTTCACTCGAATGACGTGCATTAGGGATAAACAATTGAGAGAATGTGAGCGCCATATCGAATTTCTAAATAGTTGGAGTTTGTATTGTTGCAACGGCGCTGCATGAAAATCGTATTGTTGAAAAATGGCGCCCGCTTTATCAACAGAGCAGAAATGCAAGGTTGTCGAATGGTATTTCGAGACAAAATCACTTGTAACCGTGCAAAGAAAGTTCCGCAAGGAATATAAGTGTCGAGACGCACCAGGCAGGCAAGCAATCATGGATTTTGTCAAACAATTTCGTGCCACCGAATGTGTTAAAAACAAGAAAAAAGGCGGGAGCGAAGCTCGTGTTCGAACGGCCGAAGTTGTCGAAAATGTTCGCACAAGGTTGGTCGATTCCCCTACCAAAAAATCTGTTCGCCGCCTATCCATTGAAAAAGGGCTGTCATATACCACTACGTGGCGAATTTTGAGAAAGGATTTACACCTGTTTCCGTATAAGATCCATATTTATCAGGAGTTAACAGACACTGGAAGACAGAAGCGACAACAATTTGCGATGGAGTTTGGAGCAAAAATGGAAGCCAGTCAGGACATTGTGGACAACCTGTGGGTGTCAGATGAGGCCTTCTTCCATCTGTCAGGTGACGTTAATAAACACAACGTTCGTTTTTGGGGTTCCCAGCACCCTCATGAGATCCATAAGTCACCTCTTCATCCACGAAAGGTTATGGCTTGGTGTGCGATTTCCAAAAGAGGCATCTTGGTCCGTTCTTTTTTGAGGGCACCGTAACGTCACAGGCTTACCTTAACATGTTGGAAACCTTCTTCATCCCCGAGCTGCGAAGGAGGCGTATACCGCTTCGACATCAATGGTTTCAACAGGATGGGGCTAGGCCTCACACCACTAATGAAGTGCTAGGCTTTCTCAATCAGAAATTTGGAAATCGTATCATTTCAAACAGGTTTCCAGATCGATTCGGGGGTGGCTTTCTTTGGCCCCCTACGAGTCCTGACCTAAACCCATGTGATTTTTATCTCTGGGGGTTTCCTTAAAGACAGTGCGTTCACTACAGCACCAAGAACCCTAGACCAGCTGCGACAAAGCATCGTCGACTGCTGCAACCCTTGTGGATGCAGAAATCCTGGCTAGAGTTATGAACAACTTCACCATTCGGCTGCGAGCAGTTCAAAACGTTCGTGGTGGCCACATTGAGCATATCATCAATACTTTTCCACGGGAATAAAAACTCCGAACTGCCTAAAATATCATACTGAAATGCTAAGTTTGTAAACATTAATGGGTCAATAAATCATAGTACTGAAATGGTCAGAAATTGACTGAATCACCCTGTACATGAAAGATATTCCATGGGACATCAAGTTTTGACGTTACAGTGTGTTGCAACGAGGAACATGAAAGTTGTTCGTCGAAAGCGAGTAAGTTTTTATTAAGAAATTGCGTAGTAAAAAAAACATTCTTACACATGCTTACAATAATATTATTATAAATATTTTTAATAAAAATACAAATTGGATTAGATAACAATAAATAAATTAGTTCCCGGTTTAGGCAAAGAATAAAAAAAAAGCTCTAATTATAAATAAGAAAGAGTTTCAATAATAAAACTAGTCAACACGCATTTTGTGACTAAGACCACACATAGTGTTCTTAGTAGTAATTTGTATGTAGAATCCGAATTTGCTTTAGATTTTTTTCTATCACGTCACGTTTCCAAGTTATGCACTTCGAGACTTCTATGTTAAAGTAATGGGAGTGAAGAGAAGCGGCTACATTGTTAAAGTATCCATATTTTGGGGCCGCAAGGAAATTTACCAGGCCCCAAACACTGAATGATTTAAAAGCGTTTCATTGTAAAACAAGAAAGCTGTGCGTGCTAAAGAAATTTAAAAATTATATTCGTAATCAGCAGAAAAAATACTACCAAAAATCACCCACTTTCATTTTGTCACAAGAAATATCTTAAAATTTGTTGGCCAGTGTAATTATTGCTTTGTCTTGGTACATTGTCTCATTTCCTTTATCACGACAGAAAACCACAACATAGTATCATGGTACAAAATTTAATACGACCGAACTACAAAGAAAAGTGAATGACGTTGAATGATGTTAAATTACTTCTTGAACATTTTTATTCTTTATTTCAAAATTGTTATAATAAAAAATTAACTTTTATTTATTCACAATTTATTTACAATTTGCAATTATTTACAATAACAAAGTAAAACGAATTAGTAATAATAATAATAACAGTATAAAAACAAAAATAAGTATTGTATGAAGTCGATATTTTGTAGACAAATTGCTTTATTCATTAACTAGGATGAGTTCCCTGCTGTCCTTATAAGTTAGAAGTTATTTATTCCTGATCGTTTTGTTGGATGCATTCAAAAATGCCATTTTCTTATTTCATATTCATTCGAACTGTTCTTACTGTTTTATATTTCCTAAAAGTCTTGGTATTCCTTCACACATTGACACATTCCTTACACAGGAAATGGCATAGGAGTACATCATTCTTAAGAATATTATTCTGGACACATAACGTTCTTTGATGGCTATCGTTCCGTCAAGAATAAGTTTGGCTTTGAACCTGTCCTGACGTTATTGTGTTTTGCGTGAATTCCAGTTCCAGATTGACGCTTCAATTGTGGATCGTACAGGAAGCATCACGATTGATCACTCATGACGATGCGATTCAAGCATGCTGGACCATTGTTAATGGGATCCCCATTGATAGCCATCCGCATCTCCAGCTTATCGTCTGTTAACTAAACGTGTAAAGAATACTTTCTCAGCAGCATGCATCATGTGCTGTTATCTCTTCAATTGCTCGGGAAGGATTTCCACGGACTATCTATTGCACTTTCCGGATAATGTAATTTCCCTGATTCTGGTCCTGGATTTCATCTTCAGCGGTTTCCTTATCCCCAGAGAACAGCCGAAACCATCTGAAGACAGTCGCACGCAGAACTCATAGCCGCAGTACCATACATGGCTGTGCTCCTGATGGATCCTCTGCAGAGTTTCTGTCGCGGAATGCCCTATTTTGCGCGACATGGCCCACTTCGAGGCTTATCACAAAGCCACCACTGTACTGCTGCACTGAACTGTCGTGAATCAACCTCATATCGTGTTTGATTCGCTACAAGATGACGGTTTCCGGGGATCGCATGACATTTATAAAAGTCCGCACAAATATGCCTTATAGTAACAAGTCTGAAAACTTAATTGTCAAATTAATGTTTCCTGTCAAAGTCTGATTCGAACACATCAAACATAACTATGTGAAAAAGGAGCTTTAATCATCTGTTTAAACATGGTGATTCTGTGCATACCGTACTTAAAAGAGATGCTTATATGAAAATTCGGATATAGCCTAAACCGATTTGGAACTTGTCGCAACCGATGAAAATAACAGGCCTGGGCACTCACAGATCATCTGATCATAGTACTCTGAGCATCAATCCAACCCTCATTTCTTCATCTTGAATTTTAACAATCAGTGTTTTTTCGTTTGTTGGAAATAATGAAGGTTTCGATTGTTGATGAGACCATGTCAGCTGACTTTTCAGTTCCCAGCCCTGTCTTTCTCGTTGGCTGCGGGAAATGCCAAATGACGATTTTTATTCAAGAAAAATAATGAAATATTCCTTCAATTTCGTACTCCATTTAAAATCCAGTACTACCAAGCTGATTCTTCGTTATGGAAAAAAGAGGTACATGTGTTTATTAATTACCGAAAGGTGCTTTATGCTATCAGTGTGGGGAAACGTGTCTGTCTGTCCGTCCGTCTGTCTGTCTGTCTGTTTGTTTGTCTGTCTGTCTGTCTGTCTGTCTATCCGTCTGTCTGTCTGTAACTCTAACTCCTCCGAGGCTATAAAAGATTTTCAAAATCTGTTTTCGTCAGTCGATGAATATGGTTCATGGCACGAACCAGTTACAAATATTATCGAAATCGGTTCATTGGCACGTGCACAAATGGTACCTCTAATTTACCGCCTAGCAATTTTCAATGGAAAGATATATTAAACAAATGGTAATGACGAGATAGCTGCGGTTATTCATTATTATTTTCGCCAGTCGATGAACATGGTACATGACACGAATCAATCACATATATTATCTAAATCTGTTCAATAGCACGTGCACAAATGGTACCTTCACGACCCCACCTAGCAATTTTCAATGGAGAGATATATTAAGTAATATATCAAACAAATCGTAATGACGAGATAGAAGCGGATATAAATTACTATTTTCGCCAATTAATAAATATGGTTCCGGGAATGAACCATTTTGAAAATGGTTGAAATTGAAACAATGACACGTGCTCTAATAGTACCCTTATGACACCCTCAAAAATTTTCAGTGCTAAAATATGGCATGTAATATATCAAATGACTTGGAATGATGTGTCATGAATGAATATAACGTAATATTAATGATAGTTGAAATTATTTCAAAGGTACGTGGTTTAATGGTATCCTCATGGTCCATTAGAAACTTCCAATGTTAACATAGGGCGGTTTAAAAATAAAGTTCCGCGAATGGTTTAGTTTAACCTTTCGGTACTTGGTTATGTCATTCCTTAATGGTTTATTTTTTAGTTAATTTCGTCCTATCGACAGCTTCACGGTTCTTTTATTTAAGATGCAACCAATTTTTACAACGCAAAATAAAGAAAACAGGTTTGGAATTACTTTGAAACCAGAGGCTAATAACAATGCTGTTCAACAGGGTTGCAAACATCATGAACAATCTCATTTGGGATTTGGGTGCACTCTCTTTCAGTGACTGTTTTTTGTTGCCAGTTTTGCGCGTTACGCAAAATAATGTGTACTTTGTGACGATCATTCTAAATTTTTTATACGCCGTTTATTTTATTTCCTGCAATAAAATTACATTATCTATAAAAAGAACAAACTTTTAATATACTTATTCGCCTTCATGTAGCTGGATTGACACGAAATCTAAAACTTAATAAAACAAAGAGGAAGATAACATCTGAAAGAATAGCAGTGCAATCAAGGATGTTTGTCGTCTGCTGTGCGTAAAACAATTTGCCACTCTTCGGCGTTTTATATCAAC
This sequence comes from Rhysida immarginata, assembly GCA_023313115.1. NCBI lineage: Eukaryota > Metazoa > Arthropoda > Chilopoda > Scolopendromorpha > Scolopendridae > Rhysida > Rhysida immarginata. Next base: position 2,759,947 of record JAHWFO010014826.1, read on the forward strand.
CGTTTTCTCGTCAGTGACGCATGATGTTAATGAAGACGACCTCGATTTGTATTTACATACTTTAGGGACTTGTGTCCGGTAATAAAAATTGATTCTAACATTAAAATGTTCTGCATGGAAAATAAAAAAGCAATATGAAAAATAATAAACTTTACATTTAAATGAAAATAATAATTACAGGTTTTTATCTGATATATAAAATTCGTACCAACGGAGAGAGAAACTCAAAAGGATTTTGTTTCAATATAGCACAGTTGATAAGACTGCCACCTTGAACTACGTTCGCCAATGAACTTCTTCGTTCTTCAGCGTTCTCCAGCCTGAGAGCCTGTGATCTTTTTCTGTGGGGAGGGGGGTGTTAAAGAGATTCTTACCATGATATGCGATCGCGCACACAGAAACCATTCCATAGCAAAAATGACTACAGGCTAAATGTGTTATCAAGGGGACTGACATTGAACACCTGATTTAATAAGTTTATTAGATTCATCATATACAGGGCATGTGTAATTAAACTGACACAATTGTGAGCCATCTGCTGCGCAATCTATCTACCGGATTGGCACAATGGGGACAATCAAGACATGAGACGAAGGATTCCGCGAAAACTTTATATAGAAGTCAATATGGCGCTACCTTAGCTTTCCTAGGCGATAATTAGTATAAAAGGCAGTTACAAGCTTCTAATGCAAATCATCGATACAGCAGCTGCTGCGGCACTGGATCATCAGTCCCACTTTTCCGGTTGTCATTTTCTTTTAAAACGACCACAAGATCATGCAAAACTTTCTCCAAAACTTTCGATGGGAGGTGATGAAGCATCCGGCCTACGGCCTGGACTTGGCCTCTAGTAATTTTCACCTCTTTCCTGTCCGTAAACACTGATGACATGAATACAGTTTCAACAAGGTATTAGGAAGGTATTAGGAAGTATATGATTTTTTCTGATTCGCTATGGGTACTTTTTTGTGTTAATTTTTGAAATATATTTTTATAAAATCTGGGAAGATCTTTGGTAAATTCAATAGGAAAATATTGGAGGAAAATATTGGGGGGGGGGGGGTTGTTCTTGTTTTGGTTGCTTTTATATACAGGGTGTCTCAAATTAAAGTTAACATGAAAGTCATGAAATTATGGGAATGCCTTAATTACATGTTGGGAATTTTTCCAGGACAAAAAAAAAGTTAGTTCCAAAAACCACCAATAGAGGTGGTTTATTTCAAGAAGAAATACTGGCAGATGCTAATTTTGTTATGTAAAGCTGCTAATGCAGAACCAAAATTATATCTGTACAGATTCTTCCAGAAGGTACTTTGCTGGCAAAATTATTTAACAAAAATGGTGAATCTATTACTGGAGCTATGCGAAAGTTTCGTTCTTTGAAGCAGTTACGAATAAGTCCACTCACTGGCAATGGACTATGAAGAATGATTGTGAAATATGAAGAAACACGCTCATTGGTTGGTCAGTCAGAAAGAGGACGAAAGCGTGTTGACTCTCAGATGCTAGATGATGTAACGACACAACTGATGGAGAACAGGATATCAAATTTCATGGGCAGTACTAGTGTTCGGCGTATTGCAGGAGCAGGGCCGTAGCCAGGACGTTATCTTGGGGGGGGGGGGTCGATTTTCAAAAATTCCGGGCCTTTTTTCAAAAATTCCACTGAGTCGGACCTTTTTCCATAATGGGTTGGTCGTCGACCCCCCTCGTTCCCTCCCCCCTGACTACGGGCCTGAGGAGTTGTAGACCAATCTCGTGCAACTGTCCCTTGGATTCTTCAAATAATTTCACACGAAAATTGTGCGGTTCATTGTACGCTCTCTACAATAAAGCTCCTAATCTAGAGCTTTACCATAGCCTAATAATAACTAGGCTATGGCTTTATTCTACAAAGTTATAGCACGCCCTCTATGGTGTGTTTTTGGAACTACCTTTTTTTTTTCTTTTTCTTTTGCTTTGGAAAAATTTCCATTATGTAAATAAGGCATTCCCAAAATTTCATGATTTCTGATGAATCGTTTTTGCTGTAGCGAGTAACGAAATGTTAACTTTAATTCGTGACACTTCGTATACAAAGATTAAGAAATAATGAGCCACTAAAGTTCGAATAAAACCTTATAAACATTCCAATGGAGCTTTAGCGGTGAAGCAGAAATACATTTTACACATTTATTAAAAAGAAATTAACCCCCCCCCCCCCCCCGAGTAGGGTAAGGCAAGTAGCAGATCCTGCAGCTATCTATTTTTTTATAGTTTTACACATTTTTCTACACTTTTTACCTCCCCCCAAGTTTTTAAATCAAAAAATTGGTTTTCTCGACGGTAGTATGTAGAAAATGTAAAAAAGCTCGTATCTTCTTTCCTTTCTCATCATTTCCGAACGTATGATACACTATCTATCCAAAAGTATTCGGGCACTTTCGATTTTAGACGTTTTGTCGAATATTTAAAAAATACTCGACGAATTATCCTGAAACTTCAGGGGCATATGTTTCATCGAAGGTTTTGTCCCGAAGGCAAATAGGGGACCAGTAACGAATTGAACAAAAAAAAATAATGTTTGGGGTCGCCCTGTAAAAAATAATGCTTGAAATGACAGAGTACTTAAAATATATAAAAAATATAAATAAGAACAGAGACTGACCTTGCCGATCTGTGGATGCTTTGGCGAGAAGGAGCAGGAGACGGATTCCACTATTTCCACAACGAGTTTTTTTGACATTTCATATAAGCCATTTCTGTATGTAGAATGCTCATTCATTAAGCTTTCTAATGATGCACATGGGATTTGAAAGGGACTCAAAACTTAAGCCTAAAAGCTTAAAATAGTAAACCATGCAGTGTGGTTAACAGGGAGACAAAATGATTTGGGAACATTGAGACAGTGTATAACAAAGAGAAATGGAGCATATAATTTTGATGTTGATTTTTCACTAGTCAATGTTCGCTAAAGAAATGTGATTGTTCACAATTTCAGATTCTTTTTACAGTTTGCTTTCAATGACACAAAAATTGTTTTTTGTACTCTTTTTACATATTTATAAGGGTCGTACAAATGAAAACGAAAATTATTTATTTTATCCAAAGTGTATACAAGTAATTTAAAAATACTCTCCAAATCGTTAAGGCATTTATCCCACTGTGTAACAAGGCGTGTATTTTTTTAGAATTCCTTTATGGAAGAAGTCTTTCCGTTGCGTGTGGAACCACATTTTTATCCTTTATTATTTTTTCTGGTAATTTGCTTTTGTTATTTCACCCTACTTTAATATTGTGCCAATCCCGGAAAAAAGTTGTTTAATTTATGTGGAATAATGTTTTCGGAGTTATTTTTCTTTGTAAAGTTATGTCCACAGTTTTTGGCTTAATTCCTTTGCTGCTCGTAACTTGGAAATGAAACCTTCTGGAAGCTTGTGTTTTGGCTTCCAGAAGGAAGCACACTACTGGCTTTAAACTTCCAAAGTATCAACTGCTAGGCTTGCTTAGTTTAAAAGATATGTGTTGTTGAACTTGCCATTTTAATTTTTTTCAGCCAATTTTCCTAGTTTCAAAGCCAACTAGCACAAAAAAGTTTTCTCCAATCAAGTTCTTTTATTTTCATTGGAAAGAGCAGGTTTTTTGCTTCAATAATCATCTTGTTTTGCTTGGGGTCGATTCCTTCCATGCAAGAAAATGTACTTCAAAAACTTCTTAGTTATGGAACGAGGCATGCTTCATAAAGAGAATTTGTTTGTCTGGATAGCCAAATTGTCAACATCTACATTTATGATCATTCAATCATTGGACAAAGAAGTTAATGTTATAAAATTTCATAAAGAACATCTAACAAACAAAAATACTTTGGTCCATGGTGGGAAAACTACTACCAATTCACACCCTTAATAAATTCACATTTAACAAACAAAATCCTTGCTTTGGTCCATGGTGGCAGAGCTACTACCAATTCACACAATTAATGAATTCTTCACAAATTTAATCAATGTGTAAATTGGTAACCTCATCACCTAGGAGCTACGCCCGTAGCCAGGCAAGGTTAGTCATGGGTTCTTTACTGTAGGTTCCCAATGCTAGTGAATGTGGGTTACTTGCCGTGGATCCCAAGCCTAATGTCGAAGGGTCTTATCGTCGACTCAAAAGTTGTTGTTCTATAATATTTATTTCCTTTAAATTGCTCTTATGAGGATGAAGGCCCATATAGCAGCATGCTGACTGTTTCTTGTTCGCGACAGTGCATTTAAGAGGGGTTCTGAAGTTGCTGAGTCAATTTCCTTAGTAAATGGCACAATTGGCTGTTGTAAAAATCCTATTCAAGAAAAGTTATAAAAAAGTGTCCTCAACTTGACCTTAATTTGAACGTGTGCCTAAAACTCAATTTAACTTGTATTCCTTTTTTTGGTTTGTTTTTCAATTGTCTTTTATATGGTATGCTTAACTTGAATTGCTGTCAATTATTCTGAACAAAACATAGCAATAAAAACTGTAAAAAGTGTAGGTTGGATTGGTTTGAAAATTGTGAGGTTTCTTTTAACTCACCTTTAAATATTGAGCATTATCATGACCATTTAATAAACTTAGAATACAAAGTCATAGCCAAAGTTTTTATTGTCATGACATACACAAATAACGAAGAAAAAAGCACAAAAAACATAATGAAGAAGAACGAAGATGTTGACAATTTGGCTGTCCAGGACAAACAAGTTCCCTTTATATCAATCTCAAGAAGAGTGCCTCGTTTCATAACTAAGCAGTTTTTGCAGTACACTTTCTTGCATTGAAGGAATCGACCCCCAAGCAAAACAAGAAGATTCTTGAAGCAAAAAACCTGCTCTTTCCAATGACAATAAAAGATCTTGATTGGAGAAAAAGGTTTTGTGCTATTTGGCTTTGAAATTAGGAAAATTGGCTGAAAAATATTAAAATGGCAAGTTCAACGACACATATCTCTGAAATTAAGCAAGCCTAATAGCTGATACTTTGGTACTTTGGAGGTTTAAAGTCAGTACTGCGCGTGATTGGCTTGCCAAAACACAAGCTTCCAGAAGATTTCATTTCCAAGTTTTGAGCAGCAAAATTCTGCTTTAAATTTTGCGCAGCAAATTATTTTCCACACTTTGCAATGGCATAGCACTAAAAATAAAAATTTCCAACTCTTGATATTGTAACCACTGTGTAAAGAATAAAAAGTTGTCCTAAATTGCCAATTTTCAGGATAGTAGCTGCTGTAGTTCTAATACAGCAGCACTTGAAACTTGACAATTTATTTGTGCGCACAGTCGTATTCCGAAGGGAGTCTTTTTTTTTTTTCAGGAGGCTCTGGCACCCTTACTATACTACGTACGAGAGTGAAATTTTGCACAATATCAGCAGATGCATCCAACATTAACTATACAAAATTTTAATAAATTGAAGGTGGGGCTTCTCGGAGGCATTGCTCCGAGATAACAGCCGGGAGACTGTCGACTATTTTTCGAACGAGAGCCTCTGCCTAACTCCCGAACGCGGGTGACTTTAACCTGCGCCACACCCGATGCAGTATGAATTCTCTCATTCGTCGACATCATGAAATATATGTTTGTTTAGATACTCTTCATAACGAATTTAAAATCATAAGTTTTTCCAACTTCTCGGGCTTTAAAGCACAACGCTTTTTAGTTATTGTATTCCCTGCTTTGGAAAAGAGACGTTCCGCCGGAACTGAGGTGGCCGGAATTGTTAAATATTTTAATGCAAGTGACAATAAAGTTCGGTGAATGATGGCATATTGAGAGTGGATTGCTCGCTTACATAAAACAGCAGTTACTATCCTTCAAAGTAATCCCCGTCGATGGTAATGCACTTCTGGGAACGCCGGTACAAGTCCTGGAAACTCCTGGCGTAGTCGTTTTTAGGGATAGCCTCAAACAAAAACTTCTTGGCCATCTCCATACAACACAGTTACCTCAAAATCTACCTGGACATTCAGATGTTCCATTTACCCTTCTTCTAATAGATAACCAGTGGATCGCTGGGATGACTTGAGGATATCGATTGGATGGGTTAGGGTACCTAAAACACTTCTTGGTCACTTGACATGGAACGACCCATAGCTGAAATCAAGGTGTGTGTGTACCATCAAAAAGGGCAACCTCAACTTTCCATTCATTGCCTTTAGTAGAATTTACATATTTATGATTGTGTCCAAGATAGGAGAGGGGGAAAGAAACTTTTGATCTCCTTGTGCAAGTTTACTTGTTGGGAGGGCCAGGGGTAATATTTTATTCGGCCATTTTTGCTTCTGTTTTATTTTTTATTTAAACCATTGTTGAGATTCTTGAAAAGTGAGGTTATCGAAGAACCTACTACCAAAAAAAAAAAAAAAAAAACAAAGTCTTGTTTAATGCAATTAAAAGAACGTTGTAAATATTATTGTATGTCAAGAAAGGAATTTAAAAAATGCGTAATGTGTTTTTGTTTAAAATCTTTATTATAGTTTAATAATTTGTACATCCCAATAGAGAGGATTTTAATGAGCAGGTATTCGGATACTTTTAATCAAATTGTGCATTAAAGGCAGGTCATGATCATTCAGTGTTCCCATTCATTCTTATATAAAAAGAAAAATTACTTTGGTAAAATAATGCATGACAGAAAAAACATGCATGAGATTTACTTTATTTATTTATTTATTTACTTTTCAAACTCGCTTATCCGTTAGAGTCACGAGCGCAGCAGCCCTATGGAGGATTTCCAACGTTCGCGATTTTCCGCCATCAGGACCATATCCTTAATGGTACTACTCAAGCGACTCGAACCAGATTCTCCATGTAGTCCAGCCACTTGATTTTAGGTCGACTGCTTGGTCTCTTACCCACCGGCTTGGCAAAAGCAAATGCTTAGGAAGACCAGTTGGCGGCATCTGTATCTCGTGTCATACAAACGCAACTGATAAGGAGACATTACGACATGGTAACAATCGATTTCCACGATTTTTAGTATAGAGATAGGTCTTAATATAAGATGCAACATAGTAAAAGGAAAAGACGCACTACTCCAGAGTTTTGCAAACGTTTCGAGTTCATTATAAGCTATTGAAATTAATCATTTCGGCGAAGAGTGCGCGGCGTATCGGCAGCGACCCAGACTCGTCGAAGACGTGGGTTCGAACCTCGACTCTGAATGACAATTTTTTTCTACAATAAAAAGCATTATATTACACAAGGAGCAGACCCAGCAATGTTTCGCTATTGCTAAATCTATAAATATAAATCCTGACTGATTGAATGAATCATCATCGCCAAGCCGAAACCGCTGAATCTCGTATTAATATGAAATTTGGTCTGTAGTTTTATTTTGTAATGCAGAGACTCACTAAGAAAGGATTTTACCAAATTATCACCTAAAGAAATAAAATAGAAGATGTAAGGTTGTATGAAAATCCGTCATTTTTAAGCTAAATCCTTGATTAAGTCCATGAAAATTGGTAAGAAATTAAGACTTTCCTTTTTACACTGGCTGACACAGTTGGCATAGTGACTAAGTTGGCACAATATTTATGGCATTCAAATTCGTACTCACGTTTCTTCCCACTCTTTTCTCTTAATAAACTGCGATATACCCTTGTGATAAATGGTCTTCGCCCAGAATTTGTCTAACTCTAACCACCCTCCACACCCTCCTGAGTCGGCCACTACTTTTGACTCAACCTCTGTAATATTTCAATGTTTCCCCCGCTCTCAAAGGGTGGGGGTAGGGGATCGGATTTGATATCATTGGTTAGCTTTTAAAAATATTAAACACGTGTTTTTTTTGTCTTTTCGATTCCATGTGTATTTCTCCAGATTTTCCACAGTTCCGGTCTTTTTGTTACATACTGTATATACCGGGTGTTTCAAAAATGACCGGTATATGAAAAACTAAACGGGAAGCGATAGAAATACACCGTGTGTTGCAATATACTTGGGACAACAGTAAATTTTCAGGCAGACAAACTTTCGAAATTACAAACGGTGTATTTCTATCGCTGCCCGTTTAGTTTTTATTGATTTTTCAAATATATCGGTATACCGGTTATTTTTGAAACACCCGTTAGATATTTAGATTACAAATTTACATCCTCTATTTTACTCCCTTCATAAATAGAGATAAATTTCGCAGAGTCCTTTCATAGTGGGTGCTTACGTCACAAAATAAACCTACAGTCAAAACTTGATGTAATTAGCCTCAGCGGTTTCGGCTTGGCGTTGATGAAACAGTGAACAACTTACTGAACAAACAACCAATGCATTGCAGAAACGCGGGTGTTAACAGATAACAGTCTTCATGCAAGATGGTGCAGCAACACATGTGGTCGCGCAGTAAAGAAACTTCTTCGTGCCAGTTCGGAGATATAGGTGTTCTGCAGAGACACTTTCCAAATGCGTGGCCTGCCTGTTCACCAGTCCTTAATCCGTGTGACTTCTGGCTGTGGGGAACCCTGAAGGATCGTGTTTATCATGGAGGCATACGAACCTTGTCTGAAGTGAAAGCCAACATCATTCGTCATGTTGCAGCCATTTCACGGAGACACTTCCTGCTACTGTTGAATATGCTGTCCTGCGCTTCCTGCATGCCATTGACGCAGAGAGTGCGTATATAGAACAGTTCCTCTAACAGCATTCCAGTAGTGCATCACTATTGTCTGTGTAAGATCTTGCAACGTCATTTTTTCCCCTGATGGCAACCGTTTGCACAAAAATATTTTCCGTTGAAATTGTCATCTTTATAGCCTATATAAAGTTTCATTACTGTCCGTGCAATAACGCGGTCTGCACCCCGCGCAGAAGTAGAGAACTTTAATTATATCCACCCCATATACAGATGTTCCGGTACATGTTTTTACTTTTCAAATGTAATTTTGTTACAATCATTGCTAGCCGGAACCCCTAAAGCTAATTAGATTACCCTCTCAAGGGATAAATTTCCAAAAATCATGAAACACGTCTTTCTTAATTTCTTACCAAAGTGCCATATACCAATTTTCATGGATTTAATCATGGATTTAACTTAAAATGACGGATTTTCATAAAAACTTACATCTCCTATTTGACCCCCTTAGGGGATGAATTTCGTCAAATCCTTTCTTAGTGAGTCTCTACATTATAAAATAAAACTACAGATCAAATTTAGCTTCGGCGGTTTCGGCTCGGCGATGATGAATCAGTCAATCAGTCAGGATATATTATTTTATATTTATATGTGTTGTAACTTTTGAACCATAACTGCTACTTCAAATCTGTTTACAGGAATGAAATTGTCAGAAAATGCTGATGTTATTTGATATATCACACGACCCCCTTTCCATGCGAAAAACGCTGTGGCTACCAGAGACAAATGAAAATAAGAGACTGGCAGTGACCTCCCCTCTAGTGGTGCCTTCGCGCCGCCATGCCGGGATTGGCAAGAAACAGCTGATCGCCGTAGGCAATGCATGTGAATCAATCGCAAACATTTATTTTTTTCTATATCTACCTAAGATATCTCGATGAATTTATTATGGAACCACCAGAAAAACTTGCTCTATTAAACAAAAAAATAATCATTTAAATCGGCCCATCTGATAAAAAGTTATTTGATGATAAATAAAGTTATTTTTAAACATAAATTAAAAAAAAAAAGTAGTTTAAATGAAAAAGGAGGAAGATATTATATTAAACCAATTAACTAGGAAAATTCTCCTCTATAAATTATAATTTTAAAGTAAATAAAATAAAATATACAGATTATATCAAATTACCTTTGATATGGAGTAAAATAATAACTCACCGGACCATATTAAGGTTACTTTCTCTTGTCTCTCTTCTTATTTCGATCTGTATCTGTTTTGTTTTTTTTTGTTGTTGTTTTTTTTGTTTTTTTTTTATAATTTATATTAAAAAGCAATTAATTTACGAAAATTCTCCTTTATAAATTCCTTTATTTAAGGTAAATAAAATAAACCTTTATTTAAGGTAAATAAAATAAAATATACATATCAACAATAATTTGGATTATAATTAATGAACTGTATATTTTATTTTAGTTTATTTACTTTAAAATTATAATTTATAAATGAGAATTTTCGTAAATTAATTGCTTTTTAATAAAAATATAAAGAAAAAAGCAAAAAACAGATAGATCGAAATGAGAACAGACAAGCGAAAGTAAACCTCCCCCCCCCCCTTTTTAAAATAACCCTCATTGTTGTTCTGGCGCGAATCTATTGTTTCATAATTTATGAAAGAAAAAACATGCCTGTCAGTTGTTGTGCATATAATTGCACAAATCGTTTTTTAAAATGCTCCAATATTTCATTTCACAAGTAATCATGTGTATTAATAATATGTTAATAGTTTATTACAGTATGTGGATTAATAAACTGATTATTATCAGTGATAATTATTTTATTCAACTGAGAATTATTTCAAAAGTACCTTTTAAAAGTATTTTAGGTTACCAGATTTTCTTTTAATTTAAAATTTTAAAATCAATTAGCTAAAATTTGATAAATTATGTTAGGTTTGATTATCAATAGTAAGAAACACTTTTAAATATCTTCCCAGTTTAAATGTTCTGACTTTATCAACATTCCATTATTGTCAGATTAAAATGACATTTTTTTTATTTTCTTAAAATAATTTTGTGACACAGCTTGTTAAATTTTTTAAAGTATAAACATCTAATTGATATTTCAGTAAAGATAAGTATTGTGATAAACATTTTTATTGTGATGAATACATTAAAAAAACAACTGTCACTCAATAAATGAGCACCAAGCTCGTATAACCAGGTATAATATTTGCACAATAGATTTCCAAAGGATGACATTCTTCGTAAATAGTGGATACATCTTATTAGGCGTAAGAATTGGAAGCCAAACTCTTATTCTTCAGTTTTCTTCATCTATGCTTTCACTTGTCTCTGGCTAAGCCTCCATTATTACAATAACGATAGGAGTTGCGAGTTGTAGGCGCTCTTTTAAAAATTCGTAAGGCATTGAATCAGCTATTGAAAGTCATTAAAAGTATATGTTATCGTTAGTTAATGCAATAAAGTTTTTTTAAAAAAATCAGAAAACAGGTTACGCTTACTAATACCTCTCGAAGTCATCTACAAAAACAGCTGAAATAACATTGAGAACATACGCCACCTTACGTTTCTGCCATCCCCATAATGCAAGGTTGTTAAAAGAAGGTGGCCTCTATCGGCCGATTTCTCTCAAAAGCACTCGCATTGCCTTCTGGGATTGTGACGTCACCTGGAAGGTTGGCAGCTGCTTTTAACATAGCAAAGCTGAGATGGCTTGAGTTCGATGTGGTTTTGCTAATAATAAACGCAATTATTTATTATTTTTAGTCCAATATTATAATATAGAGTGGATTTATTATATTTCCATGCATTTATTCTTCTCATGGCAATAGATACGAGCAAAATTTCATTAAATGAGCAAAACCCCCACCCCTTCTTATAATGAAAAAGAGCACACTCGTAACAAGCAGGAGAATTCCTGAGCAGGAGATCTGCTCTTGATACGAGTGTTAAAACGCAAAAATCCAACAGATTGCACTACCAGAAAATCGAAAGTTAAGAGAAAATTTGAAACCTGAGAGAGAAGTTTAGAAAATAAAATATACACAAGACTCTTCGCTTTCATCTTCACCTCCTTCACTCGTACCAAGGAATTAAAACCGTTCATTGGCTTCAGATTCATTTGAAGACTTTATAAACCACGTTGGGAAAAACGACGAGGTGGGATACGCTTTCACTCTCAAATCGTAATTTGAGCAAAACGAAAGTGTTCGGTCAGACCCAAACAGAAAGTAATTGGGTATGTAGGCATTACTTTTTTTTCTTCCTATCATATTTTTACAAGCAGTGGCAGATGTTTTAATGGTGTACTAGCACTTAATGTTAAATGACTGAATACTGTAACAGGTTAATCGTTAAAGAATTGCTTTGACGAGGTGGCCTCGCCATGGATGAAGAAAAGAGGCCTCTTTTCTTCATCCATGGCCTCGCTGATACAGTATTTGCTTTTGTATTTCAGTGCTAAATGTATATAAATAGGCCTGTTATTTGCAATCTCTGAATTTTAAACACATATTATTCCAATAAATTATTTATATAAAACCTTGGCATGGGTTATTTTTCATTTATATTATATAGATAGTAAAAATAGGCTGGAAAATAAGGGTCCCCCTGCTATTCCCTATTGTTTTCTATGGCGTTCGTCTGCTCTAACCTTCCAGTTGACGTCACACGTCAGCAGCCAATGACCGTCGATCACCCCGATAGAGGCCACCTTCTCTTTAACAACCTTGCCCATAATGGAGACCGCTGCACTTCCGGTGGCACCAGTAGCGCTCAGCAAAATGAATAGGGCACTGCCAGTCTCTTATTTTCATTTGTCTCTGGTGGCTACAGTCACGGAACCGTGTACGATTTTTCAGTCCCGGAATGACGTCACTTCCTGCTACGTGAAGGGAAGAGCGGTGCACGGCAGCCACGGGATCGTGATCGAGATTTGTTTCACGGATCTGCAGCCGTGAAAGGCATAGGGGGTCATTCAAGTTTTTAGTTACAATAGAGAAATTCATTCGTTGTTTAGCTGTAATAAAATTTGTGATCGTGCAAAGGAGATGCAGAAATAATTTCGCTACCCTCATCGTTTATAAGCCATTTTCCAGTCATTTTAATTCCTTATTTCTCTATTTAGCGAAGTTCGTTGTTTATGTGTCGTTTTCGTCCTCTTTTTGTGGCCCCTTCAATTGTTCTAGAGTCGCACGTCCACAATTGAACAAAATTTTGCTTAGAATATCCTTAACAAAGCTTTATAATTCGTTATATGATGAAAATTCATGTTTAAAATCCATCGCACATGTGACTTGAACATTCGACGCGACCGCCGTGCACGCTCTTCCCTTCACGTAGCAGGAAGTGACGTCATTTCGAACTGAAAACTCGTACACGGTTCCGTGACTGTAGCCACAGTGTTTAAAAAAATTGAATTAGATTCAAGATGGCAGCCATGTTCGGTATATACCGTAAAAGACCCATACCTTACTGGAATATTCAGATTTAGATTTAGGAATAGTGAAGCATTGCCGGGTACGCTAGTAAAAAGTAAACAAAAACTTAAGAAAATCAGAGGTTATTACTCGCGCACTTTAACATCGTTTTATATCCCATTGTTCGGAGTTCTTCTGAGGTAATGCAACACCAAAACGATCAGCACTTATCATTTCATGCGAGAAGAAAAATATAATTTCTCGAGAACTTCCTGATTGATCCGGATCAGAAGTACCCTAAAAGTTGACCCAGATTATTAGCTATAACCATACTAAGTTTCATCAAAATCCGTCCAGTAGTTTTTGGGTGATGCGTGTACAAACAGACAGACAAAAGATTTATTATTTGTATTGATGATGATTGATGATGATGATGATGATTAATTGGGAGAATTTGGCTGTGAAAATGCTTCATTCATAAATTTCAAATTTCACACCTTTGAGGACAAATGAATGATCATATAATATTTACAAAAATTTTACAAAAAATATCAAATCGTTAGATAATAAATTTAAACGAGTGAGACATTTTCAACTATAGGATGAACATATTCCACTATATGTATGAAAATATTACAAAATCTACTTATTTTGTGAAATCAAGTGTAGTGGAGGAAGGATCAGAGAGAAAGGAACTATACATTCGAAAAGAAACACATGCCAGATCTTGATAAACAAAATATAGGCCTACCGTAAGCCGTCCACGACTAGACAAAAGACGACTCCATGCAGTCGACATAATCTCAGATCAGTTAAGTTTATTTTAATTAATTTTTTTTTTTTAATTTTTAGTTTTATTTCTCGTATGTTATCAAGAGTTATTGACAAGCAAAAAATATGCTATCCAATATAAATTTAAATGTGTTCAGTCTCCTTTTAATGGGGAAAATCGTAAATTAATAAAAACAAAAAAAATAAATAATAAATAAAGTCACCAATCTTGAAAAACGATGAAGAAACTTGTGAGATGGAAGAAAACTCAAAGGATGTAGTCTATTGAAGATGTTGTTGATAGTAGAAATAAACCCAGTCTATTGAGGATGTAGATGAAGTCATGTGAAGATAATGTTGATAGGGGAAAACGGTAATCTTGAAGGAAGTGTTGGTTTTGAAATACAGATGAAATTTTGAAGAGGGTGATCCAAATATTTGGGATAAAATTTATATAAAAAAACGTTTTCGAGAATATTTCTCATCATCAGTTGGATTAAACATTTTTATAAGCTTTTTATAACTTTGCTGTGTTAGTTTGTTTAGGTCAAATCTTGTAATCAATATTAAACCAACTTTCCGACAAGCTAGGGAGCTGCAATTTGACACACTTACACACTTATGCAGAATCGATGACAATTTATGATAAAGGAAAAAATTTTCAAATCGGTTCATTGGTTCGTGTTCTAATGGTACTAACTCATTACTACGAATTGATTGTTGTAACAATTGGACATTTCGTTATGGCGAGAGGTAAATGTAACTATTGTTTATTGTTGCAAAATTAAGCTGTATTGTTGCCACTAAATAAAACATTATAAAAGCTTGGTTTGATAAAACCTTTTTCCTCTTATCTTGTTGAATGGTGAAAACAGTTGAAATAAGAATTTAACAATTGATATAAAGGTGATGAAGCTAAGTTGGTTGTAATTGTTGGTTATGATTGTTGGCTACTAGGGTGATTGTTGTTTAAAAGTAGTGTCCATTTATTGTTTATCTCTATTGATGGCTTGGCTAAATTTTTGTTATTTGTAATGATATTTATTGTTTCTTTAATTAATCTTTTTTTATAATTTTCTTCTTTTCCAATGATTTTTGTGTTATTCCAATCTGGTGTGTGGAAAAGAAGAAAATTATAAAAAAAGATTAATTAAAGAAACAATAAATATCATTACAAATAACAAAAATTTAGCCAAGCCATCAATAGAGATAAACAATAAATGGACACTACTTTTAAACAACAATCACCCTAGTAGCCAACAATCATAACCAACAATTACAACCAACTTAGCTTCATCACCTTTATATCAATTGCTAAATTCTTATTTCAACTGTTTTCACCATTCAAAAATGTTTAATCCAACTGATGATGAGAAATATTCTCGAAAACGTTTTTTTATATAAATTTTATCCCAAATATTTGGATCACCCTCTTCAAAATTTCATATGTATTTCAAAACCAACGCTTCCTTCAAGATTATCGTTTTCCCCTATCAACATTATCTTCACATGACTTCATCTACATCCTAAATAGACTGGGTTTATTTCTACTATCAACAACATCTTCAATAGACTACATCCTTTCAGTTTTCTTCCATCTCACAAGTTTCTTCATCGTTTTTCAAGATTGGTGACTTTATTTATTATTTATTTTTTTGTTTTTATTAATTTTACGATTTTCCCCATTAAAAGGAGACTGAACACATTTAAATTTAAAATTAATCATTTAAACTCCTTAGATCAATAACCAATATAAAACTTAAATCTAATGCGGACATTTTGGACAATAATTTTTTTTTTTTTTGTAAAAACTTCAAAATTATTATAATTCTTAGAATTAAAATCACATACACAAAATATGAACATGTAAAAAAATAAAATAAAATAAAAAATAAAAACTTGCTAATTTTTGTTATCATTGTACAATAAGAAAGAGTTAGAACAAGGACATTGAACACAGAAAGTTATAGAAATTCATAAGCTTCCGGGCACCTGCCAACGAAAAACTATATATTTTTATAAAGTGAATTCTATTTTTATTTTTGAAGTTGTTTAAGTTTAAATTGCCTGCCATCTTGCCAACGAATTTTATAACTATTCATGTTTTTAAGCCACATATTTTCGAGTTAGCAGGGCTTAAGTAATCTAGAGGGGTTCTAGAAATTTTTGGCGTCGACTACAAAGGTCATTTTGCGCCTTTTACACAAGTTATAACAGTACGCAGCCCGGGACAAACACAAATATTCATGTCCACGGCGGGATTCGAACCCGCGGCCAGGTGGACTCGAGAACTAGAAAGCCTACGCCCTAGCCCTCTCGGCCGCTTAAGTAATCAATTACAGTAAATTCATTTCTGATGCCCCATCTCTCTGTGGTCAAATTATCTCAAGAACTATGAACGATTCAAAGCTCAAATTTTCAGCGATTTTTGTAGGAATATTGGATAGATTAAATTCAAGTATCAGCAAAAAACAGATTATCTGTCTGAAACTTCATATGTAGACTTTATAAAGTCATTGAAAGACGTATCATATGAACTTATTTTATAATTGGCAAGTAAGATCTATATAAAGGCTACTTTTATTATTAATGTTAAATTTCCGTGAAATATATGAAAAGAATATTTCGATAATAGGGTAAATGTGCTAAATAAAGCCACTTCTCAACCCAAATGAACGATTTAATAGGATTTATGCTTTTAAGAAAATAAAAATAGCATCATTATGTTAATACTGATAGATAAAAGTACGCTTGTTGAGTTTTATCTATTAGATTTTATCTATTAGATTTAAGTTTTTATATTGGATACAAGAAAATGATTTTTTTTTTAAATTTAGCTCACTTATCATAAAAAATTAATTCTTACAGAATATCAAGTATAAGTAAGCAATGATTAAATATAATAAGTAAAAATGAATATCATCTTTTAAGTAAACTAGTAAAATATTTTTATAATAATAATTGGAAAATAGAATTTTTTGGAGAATTTTTTTTCACGCCATATCTTCGATATTAATAATTATTAAATCAATTCCAATTAATTCATGGGAATTAACATGATAATGTTTTGAGGCTGGATGTCATTCTGGAAAATGCGTGATACAAAGTCGACCCCAAAAAAATTAGTTAAGGCATCGTTATCAAACGATATAAGGGTTTTAGCATCAAAATGTTATCAGCAGTAGCAGCTCGTGACTATAATAAGTGGAGGGGCACAAATACGAAATTTCAGGTTTTTAAGGCGTTTTCGTACAAAAGTTATAGATAGCTTGATTTGTATTTGGAGCCTCGCGGCTCCTGCCGAGACCTCAGAGGACTATATCAGTTTTAGTGTATAATAGCTAAAATTTTAAGCAACGCATTATAAATATAAAACATTTCACGTTTCTGGACTTCTGGTTTAAAATTTATAGCTTGATTTTAGACTGAGGCCAAGAGACTTATATAATTTTAATATATATTAGCTAAATTTTTAAATACCACACTATGATTAAACAAAATTTCAGGTCCCTAGGCCTTTCCGTTCAAATGTTATAGCTTCGATTGTATTTGAGGCCGCCAGGGGCCCCGAAGCCTATACCAGTCTCCTTGTATATTGTCTCTAATTTATAAGTAACGCACTGTAAAAATACAAAACTTCAAGTTCTTAGGCCTTTTTATTATTCAAATGTTAGAGCTTGATTTGTGATTTGGGCTTCACGGTCCCAGTCGAGACCTAAGAGGCTTAAGTCAGTTTTTAGTGTACATTAATTAAATTTTTTAGTAAACTACTATAAGTGTACAAAATTTCAGAATTCTAAGCCTTTTCGTTCAAACATTATAGCTCTGTTTGTGTTTAGGCGTGACCACCGAGAGAGAAGGCCTCCGCAATGAAACTGAGTACATTGTTACATCATCATAGATAGTGCAAATTCAGGGCTTATTATTGGTAGAAATACGAAAAACAATGCACTATCTATGTGATGCAACAATGTATTCAGTTTCATTGCGGAGGCCTTCTCTCTCGGTGGTCACGGTTTAGGGCCCCTGCCAGGGCCTCAAAGGATTATATAAGTTTTAGTGTATAATAGCTAAAAATTTTAAGTAACACACCACAGGAAAGGCTAATGTGTCGAGACCCAGGAGGCTTATACCAGTTTTTAGTGTATATTAGCTAAATTTTTAAGTAGTTTCCTATATTAAGTGCAAAGAAGGATTCTTTCACCACAACAAAAGTAATAAAGGAAATAACAAAAACAAAAATAACAGAAAAATACAACCTGGAAGCGCTTTTCGAGAACCAAGGAGAACACGTGGAAACCCAAAGTGAACTGATTAGAAAACGACAATCGAAATCGAGCAGTGTAGTGAAAAAAGTCACGAGCGATCCGAGAGCAGGGCTTCCATAGCAAAGACTAACCAGGGGAATTAGACTGAGATAGAGGAGAAGCCTGGTGGTCCTCTTGAGTCATCCTGAGGATAGGGTCCTTACCTAGGGACGAGGGATAAGATTGTGGATTGATGTAGTTATGACCCATCTGCGGGTTAGGAGATCCAGAAGTCGGGGAAGACGCCCTTGTTGATATCGTCTACGAAACCATAAGTGACCCCTAAAGGCTAGAGAGTGATCCAAACTGCCGGCTACCAAGGAATTATCATGACTCTCGATTTTTAGAAGTAACTTCTTGAGGAGCACCTGAACATGGCTACCAATGTGGGCCGTACAGAGGTCATCATATATCGAGTAGTTGTTTGGAATTCTTCTGTCGAGTTGAACAATGGTCCATTTTGGCCTTGTTGAGAGCGTATTGGACGTGGTCGTTCCAGTTTAATTTAGAATCAAACTTAACGCCAAGACATTTGTAATTCTTAAGCCAGTCAAGGTGTCTACCATATAGGACGAGGGGCCCTGGGGAATACCTGCGTTTCCAGGTGATGAATATGGCTTTACATTTGTCAACGCTGAGCTTCAGCCGCCATTTGTCGAACCAACCTTCGCACTTGCGACGTGCAAGGCCATTTGTAAGCGACTGATGATATGGGCTGGATTTCTCGCGCATGCTATGATGGCCGCATCATCAGCGAACAAGTACAGGTTACGCTTAGCAAACTCCGGAAGGTCATGGATGAAAAAATTGAACAACGCCGGCCCCACCAAGGAGCCCTGGGGAACGCCAGCCTTAACGTCGCAGGGGTCAGACAAGAAGTTACCAAACTTGAAACGATAGGATCTGTGAGGCAGGCATAGACGAACCAGAGCAATCAGCTCATCAGAGAAACCACAGTTGATCATTATGAAGATGAGTCCGTCGTGCCAGACTTGGCCGAAGGCCTTATACACATCAAGAAAAACTATTCCTCCGTACATCGAGTAATTGAGAGGACTGTTCAAATCTGCAACAAGCCTCCATATCTGGAGTTGGCATGAGTGATTCGAGCGAAAGCCGAATTGCTCATTGCGAATAAGAATATTAGACTCGCAGAAGTCATTGAACCTCTTCAGGATAGTGTGTGCAGAAGTCACCTTAGAAAGCGTAAGCAATAAGCTAATGGGCCTGTAGCTGATGGGAAGAGCAGGATTTAGACCCGGCTTAGGTATAGTGAGGATGACTGAGTCCTTCCTTAAGATCTTGGTAATAAGCAGATAACCTTTCTTAGTGCACCGTTGGTGATGGAGTCGATACCAGGAGCCTTTCTGCTCTTAAGATGTTCTATGATGATGGAGACCTCGGTTACTTCTATGGCATGGAGAGGGTTAATATGTGATAAGTAAGGTCATAATTTTTGCAGCCTTCACTGATTTGGTGGGTATTCTCGACACCTACCAGTCTATCTGCAGTGGGGGGTGGTGAATTGGCTCTTCAGTCTGTTTGCGATAAGTTGAGCTTTTTCCTGGAAGCTGCTAACAAAGTTACCATTATCCGCAAGCAGGGTAGGTAGATCGGCGGCTTTCTTGTTTTTGAGGGCCTTGACTGTACACCAGATAGAGTTGTCCTGGACAGACAGCTGTTTCGTAGCTCCTTGACCTATTCATTAATCTTGCGAGTTAGCCTGTTGTATTTGGTCTTAAACTGGAGGCACCTAATACGTTGCCACAATCTTCTGAAGGAGTTCCTTTCACGTATGAGTTGCCTGATGGCCGGGGGAAGATCGAGATGGTCAGGTCGCTTACGATCGAGTGATATCGCGGATATTATCATCAATATCGTTGTTATTGGCAGGAACCTTATATGAAATGTTGCTTTCCTTGAGTAGATCTCTACAGAGATTCCAATCTTGCGGTTTACTTAGGTCTTGATTAGAAAATCGAAGAAAGCGGTTTACATAGCGAGAGACACACAAGGCAAACCAATAATTGTGGAAAATGCTGATGTTAAATGCATTTAAATAACCACACGAAAAACAGTTCTAAAGGTTAAAACTAATTTATAAACTACTGAGTGAATCTGTTACATACTTTTCTTATGGAGTTAAGGCAACAACTGGTTTTACAAAAGGGGAGCAAAATTCCTGAGTTGAGGGAGCAACATGAGCCCACGAGTGGACCCAGGCCACTTTACAATTCCTGGGGGGAAGGGGTAAAACGGAATCTAAAGTTCATGACTGGACAGCGTCATCTGGTCTGTTACTTGGTTTTCAACAATATTAGAAAAAAAATCAAAAACAATATTATTGGTTGGTTAATTGAAACCACCACTGAATTAAAGGGGAATCACCAATGGGGCCTAAATCGGAGTTTAATGACATGTTGTTCTTGGATTAGTGGATAGCCATGCTCTCGAAAGCATCTAGCAAGTGTTTTTTATTGATAGATTGTAACAATTTTAAGTTGTCGATGGAAAAATCGTGCCCCGTCTCTATCGAGTGTTTGGCTATGGTTGATTGACTGCTTCTACCGAATCTTCTGTGGGCGAGATGTTCCTTGAATCTGATGGATAAACTGCGTTTGGTCTGACCTTTGTAGTGCATGGGGCATTGCGAACTATGTGCGACGTAGATACCTGACTTTTGTAAATCTGGTACTCTAGATCTGGTGCCTCTTTATTTTAGTTTCATTTGTGGACATTTGCCCAAGTTTTACTTTCTTGGACAATTTCCCAAGTTATACTTTTTTATATAATTTTGACTTGTTACTAGAATTGTCATCAGTTAATTTTCTATAAGTAAAGAAAATTTTAGATTTCTAGACCTTTTCGTTTAAAAGTTGTAGTTTTGCTTGTGTTTGGGGCCTCTGCTGAGCCCTATATTACCTTTTTTGTATATTGGCTATATTTTTAGTACCACACTATAAATATACAAATTTTCAGGTTTCTGAGTCGTTCCGTTCAAATGTTATAGCTTCAATTGTATTTGGGGGCTCGGGGTATTCTGGTGGGACCCTAGAAGCTTATATCACTTTGATTGCATATTGGTTTTATTATTTTAGAACCGCACTACAAATTTACGAAATTTCAGGATTTTAGGCCTCTTTGTTCAAAAGATAAAAAAGGAACCATTAAATTCATACAAGTGGCCCCTGAGGGGGCCCGGGCCACCCTAGAGGATTCGCTATATTTTTCGCACCGTCCTCTACTGTATAGGACCTATGTGTGTACAAAATTTCAAGTTTCTAGGGCAATCCTTTCAAAAGTTATGGCGTGTGACACACAGTACATACATACATCTGTGCCGTCGTTAATAGGGTTTTAGATGATGCGGAAGAACCCTAAAAAGCGATACGGAAACAGGAAGAACAATGCAAAGTCTTGCTTTATTGTTGCACATTTAAGAATTGTTGGCGCCGGCTTGAAGCACGCGACGGCACTAAAAAGTCACCTGAGCATTTTAGTCTGAACAACGAGATATTATTGGACGAGGTCAAAAATGCAAACACCGAGTTGTTAACGTATTGTTAACTATCATATCAACAATGACTTTCTTCACTAACTCAACTCGGTGTTAACATTTTTGACCTCGCTCATTATACATACAGTATATATTAAGTGTGTATCAGATATCGCCATTATACGTCGCCGTCTTACCCATAGAGAAGAAATACTTTATTTCTTCTCTATGGTCTTACCACAGAGTAGAAACTCTTTACTCTGTGGGGCCAACAATGGCTGACAAACTCACGTGACTCCTGTTCTACCAATCAACATTTGAGGGCGGCGCGGAAAAGGATTGCCGTACTTTCCTAGAGCTTTATATAGTAGGGAGAAATTCTATCGCTCGCTATAGATTAGTATAGGTTTTCTACACTACCGACTGAACTTTTCCTCAAGTATTTTAAGGTCTTTGTTTCCAACAATCGGTGAAAAATGAAAACTTGTTTTGTGACGAATTGCAAAACGGGTTATAAGTCGTATGATCCGAATATTAAACTCTAAAGAGTTCCAAACGATCTAGTTAGAAGGAAAGCATGGATAAGAAATATGAGACACGAGCGTAAATTTTATTGTTTATAATGCAAACAAATATATTTAGAATATTTTTTGGAATTTTCCGCTGCCTGTTTTGCATAATTTCAAAGTGTATAAAATCGGTGCTCCTGAGTGTATTGATGTGATTCCTTGGCCTGTTCACCTGATTTAAACCCAATCGAGAAATTGGGATCATGTGCTGACAACGAAACATTATGTTCGTGAACTTCATTTTTCTCTCATGAAATACATGTAGTAGAAAAAGCCTTGATATTATTCGTTCGTAAGAGGTTACATTGCTTGAGTCATGGCCACCGCAGCATCCTCTCTTTTCACGCTCTCAATCGCTTCTCTCTCTCACTCTTCCTTATGTACTCTTGTCTTCTAAGCATTGCAACGTGACCTTTTTCGTTCGTTACCGCCCCCCCCCCCCCCACCCCGTTTCTGTTAGTACTTCCTTAGACTATGGTATTAGTTTCAGTCTCAAGAGAAACGGGGGAGGGAGGGGGAAGAGACGATTTCCCGTCCTATGCTATCATTTTATTTTCCTATATAGAAAATACTTATTCACTATATTAATGGATGAACTTACAACTAGAGAAGTAGAGTTATCTATATAATAATTTAAATGTCGATTTGTTGGATAACGGTATAATTAAATCCGTTTACATAAATTATTATCAATTTATTGTCATCGGCCTCGGTGGCTCAGTGGTTGCATGATCGCCTCTGATGCCCGAGGGCGCAGGTTCTATCCCGATCGAGGACGACGAAGATTTTTCAGGGAGGAAATCCTGAGATCACGCACTTCCTTCGGAAGGGAAATAAAGCCGTTGGTCCCTGTAGGCGTTTGCCGGCCACATGTTAAAGAACTCTTGCGAGGCAAAGTTTGTGGCTCCTATAAGCCGTCCTGATATGACCATAGTAGTTGAAAGGGACGTTAATACCAACTGATCAATTTATTGTGACATTTCTCCGGAATATCACAAAACGATGATTAAATTAAACACCACTATTATTAAATAAACTTCATATAATTTAAGCAATGATTGGGAGATGTTAACTACATAATATAAAAATTGCTTTTAATCATTGTTTCATGATAACCATTAAAATTAGTTATTTATTAAAGTTTAAAATGTTGAGGTGAAAATCAAATAAAGAAATCAATTAAATTGAAATTACTTCAGCGATTTTTATTACCAATCCTATAGGATGAATCAGAAATCTACCCACTTCACTGTCCTTTGCGCCATCTGGCATGCAAAGAAAAAATAGGACCAAACTTTGCTATAGTGACGTCACGCGATTTTCCAACCTGTAATAGACCCTTTTTAAGGAGCACGACGTCACTGGTGCATGCGCCGCTCTGCTTCCGGAGGGCAAAGCGCAGAGAAAGATTGGATAACCAATGCATCGCAAGCGCTAGCGTTATGTCTAACAATGATAAAAATATGTTTGTTTTTCAAGAGAAAGATTTAATAAAACTAAAGATGCCAAGGAAGAACAAATTAGACATTCAAAAAAAGTACAAAAACGATTCTAATTAAAATAATATTGGAGTTAAAATCAGATAACGTGATTGCAACCAGGGAGTAGGGAGTAGATAATGCTACAACAGATAATGCTGGTGTCTTTCATCTCCAGATATCGGCCTTGGTGGCTCAGTGGTTGCGTGATCGCGGGGGAAAATCCTGAGATTACGCACTTCCTTTGGAAGGGAAGTAAAGCCGTTGATCCCGTGTAGTCGTTTGCCGGCTGCACGTTAAAGAACCTTGCGAGGCAAAATATGCGGCCCCTATAACGTCGTCCTGAAATGACCACAGCAGTTGAAAAGGACGTTAATACCAAACAACCCATCCGTAAAGCACGTAAAGCCATCCGTCCCGGCTTCTCCTGTCATCTCGTAGCAGTCGTTATGTATCACTGTGATGGCGCAGAATTCCCTCGTAGGGAGTATCACCTGAAGAAATAGAACTCTCCAGATATTAGTATCAATGATGAAGTACTCAATGATCAGAAATTAAATAACCTGCCTAACTTGGGGTTTATAGACGTTCATAAATACTTCCGTAATGACAATGCATCCACATTCAAGGCATTTGATGAGGCGTTAAGCATACGATTACATGCAGAAGTGCATGATTACAAATTTTTCAAGGCGAAAAAAAATCAGTTTTTTGTTTTATATTAACAATAAAAGTAATTAATAATACATTTAAAGAATAAAAATATTCTACTGATGTTTATTTGTGGGGAAAACTAAAAAAAAAACCTTACTTTTCTGCTTTATTAGCTGCATTTTGCAGTTTTGTGCAGCCGTTTTTCATTTTCTTGCCCTCCGGAAGTTCTATTGCGCACGCGCGTATCTCATTATCATGTTAACGTGAAATCGTCTATAGAAAAAGCCTTGATAACTGCAATTATTAAGGATTCAAAAGATGTCTATAAAAATTATCGAAAAAACAGTAAACGTAAATGAATTAAACAGGGTAAGTCTGAAACCCTGTCACAAACTTTTAGGGGAGGTAGTATGGATGATTCTAAGCAAAAAAGTTCATATGAACATGGGTTCGCATTTGAACGATAACTGAGATATGAACAGAAATAAAAATGCCGCCACTAAGATCAACAAGTTAATACAGTAACTCACTTTCTACAACATCTAAGATGATGAAATTTGGAGAATAAAAGGGTACATAAAATTGTGTTTATCGTTAAAATTTGATCGAATTCCAACGAGTAGTTTCCGAGTTACGTGAAAGTTGAATACATAAAATATAAAAAATATATATTAGCTTTTTTTAAAATAGCTATAATAATATTAATGACAACTACTGATAATAAATAAATAAATAAAATAAGTATAGCAGTTATTATATAAAATAAGTTGAATACATAAGTTTTTTTTTTTAATCTCCTGCTATTAATATTCTTTAATTAATAAATTGCTTCTATAGGTTATGAAGGCGTTTTTATTTTTTCTTGGGGAAGTAGCGTGGCAAAGAGCGGGTTTGCCAAGGAACAAAATCTGAAAGACATAATAGACACGTATATATAGGTTGTAATTAATCAATACATGCGAAAAATAAATAATTAAATACAAAAACTCTCAAATCGACAGAAAAGCAAGGAAAAAATATAACAAAGAGAAAGCTCACAAAAAATAATCACCCCCTCTATTTTCCATGCGATCAACGCGGACCATTACCAGGCGTTCATCTACAATCTGAATCTACAGAAGTTTCCTGAAGGCGCAGTAAAATACATCAGGGATCAAGATCCGATCTGCAGACTATGACAATATTTTTATGCATGAAAGTATTCTAGCAATGAAAAACTAATGAAAACAACTTTAAATAAAAAAAAAAAATTGTTTTCTTTCTTTATTTATTTTCTCTTACATGTTTGTAAATTTATGGGTTTTTTTCTTTTTACTTTTATTACTATTTAAAGTTTAAAAAGCTGAATTCCGTCTTTATTCATATTTTTGCATGATTATTACAGCCAAAAAAATGGCATAAATCATTTTGATTTATTTTTTTAAAAAAGAAATAGAACGTTTAGCTAGATCGTAGATCGTGGAGAGATTAAATATGACAATAGATGACAATAGCGAGACCGCCGCGGCGATCTGAGATGACGTAGATGCGCAATTTTGGTTTAATTTTCGATATCAACTTTGAAAGACCTAGTGTTTATCGATATTGGAAGTAGCTTCCTGTTTTTTATTCAGTTATTAATAAATCTTTGTCAACAAACAAATAACTTTAAATACTATTTCCTCTTATGCTAATTTTATAAAAAAATATAAAAATCGAGTGTTGACATTGAGCTTGATTATTATGTAGGCCAGTGATGTTGGACTGTCGGAAACTGAAGGTGCAGAAGACCGTGGCAAAAATGAAGCTGAAGCATCGCTTATTGGAATCGTGGTTGGCTCTAGGTCACCGTGAGAAAATCTTCCTCGCGTGCGCGTCAAATTGATTTCAACTTTTGCCACTCCTGCTTCTTTATTTTTAAACTTCTACAGGAGAGAGTGTTGGAGGATGAGGTCAAAGGTTTTCAAGGCCTGAAAAAATTGTCCTCTTCTATAGCTTTCGCGTAATTTGTTTTGGAGAGTGTAGAGTGAAAAGGAAAAGGAGCATGCGCAGCATTTGACGTCACCCGGTCAAAGGAGAGACGGGGGAGTAACAGCCTTCGAGGGACGACGATACATTATTACTCCGGAGCCATCGCTTCATCTCGGATGATTTCATTCCACTTCTAAAAATTCTCAAGCGAAATCGTCTTGTCACTTTTTACACTCAAAAGGTAATTAAAAAAGAATTTTTTCCTTACTTTTTAAAGTTGTTTTTTTTTTTAAATTTTTGACACATCCATTTTAATATTCGTCGTTTTGATCGTTAGATTTAAATTGAATCAGAAAGTTGTTATATTCTAATTTTATTTTTATTAAATAACAGCAATATAAAGACATTATCTTCTCACTACTTCTCTTAAGCGTCATCTCAAAATCTATTGACTTTACTTATCATGTTTAATTTTTTTTTTTTAATATTAAGTTCACTGAAATACCCTTATTATAAGCATAGCAAATAAACGATCAGTCAATAAAACTATTCGTTAAAATGTGTCAATAGATAATATAATAATGCGATCTCTCTCTTTTAAAAGAAACTGAGAATGTGCTAATAGAATGAAAGAAAAAAAAAAAAACTTTGAAACTACAAAATCAAAATTTCATTACTTACTATTTTAAGGTAATCATCCATGTCTTAATTCTTTGTGGATTATAATTTCATTTGATTCGTTGATTTTATTTATTTTATCACATAATATATGTGACGGTAATAAATTAACGATAAGTGCTTTCTTTATATATCCATTCTCTGATTTTTAATAGCAATTATAAGTGCTGATATTTTCAATTTTCAAGCTAATCGTAATTTGATGTAGTTTCACTGTGGAAATTATCGTTAATATTTTTATTTTCCATTTAACTATGAAAGGTGCAATTACATTCTTTTACTTGAATTTTTTATATAAGCAATAAGAACAGTGGCACTTTATCCATTGGCCAAAATAGATGCAATTTCCGGCCCTACTCTATTAGCGATTTTGCATTCATATTGTACGAGAGGCCCCACATATGAATTTGGCCAGGTAAGTAACGCAGGAGAATGCCCAATTTGCCCAATGGATAATACGCTACTGAATAGTAATATCCTCATTTCTTCCGTCGTCTATAGCAGAGTTACCTTAGTAACGTATCACAGTCATAGATTTCTGTGCGGTAGTTAAGGTTACTGTCCCTATTTAGGATACTTTTTATACCGAGTTTTTTTTTGTTTTTTTTTTATCAATTTATGAAGTTATTCTTATTTTTTCGTAAACTTCAATAGACTTCAAAGAATGTCACTAGATGGCGATGCCAGACGGCGCACTTTAAAGCACTAGATTAGTCCTACTCTAGTGCTTTAGCGCACTTCTGTTTACATACTGTTGTAACTTTATTTTAACATCTTAATACAGGGTGCCCATAAAAGGTCTGGCACATTTTATCTGGTATTACCAAAAAAACTGATAAAGATAAACAAACGGATTTCAATGTATGAAACTGTAACCATAGTCTTTCTATCCCCTGGTCTGTGTACGGCTATTGTTCTCTAGGTTAAAGTTTGGTCCGTAGACAATATTGTCCGCCAGATGGCGATAGCTGCGACTCTTCAGTAATTCTCCTTTACATAACGTGTAATGATTGAAATTAAACGAAATAATTATAAAGTAATATCCGTTTGATGAGTTCACAAATTTTAGTACATATATAAATAATGGTTAATATTTGAAATGTTGTCCAGTTATTAGAAGAAAGGCTGATTTTCATTTGTAGATCTTCAATTCATATAATAACTTGTCAACATCTCACATTTCTTCTTCTTCTTTTCAGCCTAAACGAATTGAATCGTGTGACTGATAAGTGGATAAAGAAAGTAAGCTTTTATTAATAACGGAAAAATACAAATGTCTATCCCCCAGGCGGGACTCGAACACGCGACCCAGCGGCTCAGAAGTCAGCATGCTAGCCTCTTCGCCGCCTCAGCAGTCTAAATCTCATATTTCAACCACTTGGTGAATTCTTAAACAAATGCATTTTTTAAAGTTTATTTTATTTGCTTTCCATCATTATAAACTATGTAAAGGAGTATTACCTCAATTTTAGGTTCACATTACTTGTATACTGATTCTTACTATATTTTCAATAATTTTACCTTTTTTCATTATGAATGTCTGCTACTTTTCCTTTATGTAAAAATGGTGTAATCCGTAAATAAATAAATAAATAAATAAATAAATAAATAAATAAATAAATAAAATAAAACCTCAAAAAATAAAATGTAAATAAAAATTAATCGATAATAAATTTAACCAATGCTACAAAACTGTAATAATGCTATTACCATTAAACAAATAATTATTTAAAAAATTAAAATTTTTTAACAATTTATAGTTAATATATTTATAGTTACTGAATTATGTAGAGGGTACAGGGTACAGTGTACAGGGTATTATTGTTTCTTAAAATTATTAATGTGTTTAAGGAAGAAGAAACAATTTTTTCCATGGTTCCTGTAGGAGGAAACTGTGCTATTCCTCGGTAAGAATCGTTTTTAACGCCATCTATAGTGTGTCTTTGACAAAAGCCCAATTGAATAGGACCTGTGCACAGACCAGGGGATAGAAAGACTATGCTGTAACTGAAAAAGTTTTGTTGTGTTTCACAATTTCGCCGCTAGAATGCGGGAACTGAAGTGAAACAAGGTGGATGTCAATATGCTCAAAAGAACGTGGCAAGAAATTGATTATCGGCTGTATATCCTCCGTGTGACCCAAGGAGCACATGTTGGGGTCTACTAACTTGGTTTAATAAAACTTTTTCAGTTACAGTTTCATATATTGAAATCCGTTTCTGTTTATCTTTATTAGTTTTTTGGTAATGCACAGATTAAATGTGTCAGACCTTTTATGCACACCCTGTATTATTTTATTAATAAATTTCGTTTATAGAAGTAAAATTACTATATAATGATTTGAGAGACCATAGCTTAAATTTCAGCGTCTAGAATGGAAAGTTTCATTGAACAAACAGCCCAAGCAACACCGGGCATATTCTGAGACCACGCACTTCACGGAAGGGAAAGCCGTTGGTCCCGTGTAGTCGTTTGCCGGCTGCACGTTAAAGAACCCTTGCGAGGCAAAATTTGCGGCCCCTATAACGCCGTCCTGAAATGACCATGGCAGTTGAAATGGACGTTAATACCAAGCAAACCAAACCAAACCAATTTTGTAATACGCGAAATACAAGCGCTGCTGTTAACTACGGACTTAATATGGCTAATTCTGATGCTGCTCTTTACAAATAATACAAAAGCAAGCCGTAAAGAAAAATGGCAAAAGAGCAATCTCAGATCTCTGATTTCAGCAAATCCACTTGTTCATCTTTTCAAGATGCGTGTTTATAATGGCGGATGGTTGGAGATAAATGTTGCGACGTCGTACAGATGATTTGGCCATATGGTGTTTGTGAATTCAGGACAATTTGCCTTGTGATTGATGCAAATGGGTGTACAAACTTAGCCATAAGAGAATAACACAAATGTCAGAACTCTATAGTAATAACTCGATATACCACAGCGGTCTGCGATGTATAACCTGTTTAGCTTTCTTGTTGTTAATCACTCGCTAGGAAGTAAATTCTTTAAATAAATTCTTTCAATACGTACAAAAACTTTTATGGGAATATTTTGCTGATAATGAAGTAAGCCCTATTTCCTGTTTAAAAAACGGCAATCTTGTTAAGTGAATCGAAACTTACAAGGGAATCCCTCGAGCATGTATGTCACAGATTTCCACCAAATTAAAATATGTTACTCATCTGAAGCTACTATAGATGCTTGCAAAATAAGAGAGTGCGAAATTGTGTTTCTTTCAAAAAAAAACGCGAAAACGAAAAAATTTCAGCATACAAAGCCATACAAGGACTCCATTTTTAAAGCGGTTAGGCTATGTGGGGTTCCCTTGTTAGTGTAGCTTAATTTCTGGATCAGCAGATTTCTAGTATTTTTAGGTTAAGATTGCACTATGCAGTTTCATCCGTGGTACATTTACTCTTTTAGAAATTTTCCATGACACAAGGATGTGAAATTGGAGCGGAGTCGAGATTCGAATCTTGTGGGAGTCGATCCTTTTCCGTGGAAATTAAAAAGCTGTGGGGTTTTAGTCAAATTCGTGATGAAGTTCTTAACGTTTTTTGATGAAGTTCAAAGAAAAATAAAAAGCCGCCTTATAATTGCAATGAGAGCTATGCTTTAGCAATTGGTACACTTTAGTAAAATTATTCATTCAGTTACGATGTTACCTTGGGCGAAGTTATTCTTTTAACAAATGTACCCTCGAATATCGTCACAGGTTAAAATCACTGATTTTATCGAGAAAATAATCTCAATGTCGTCAGAAAATAATACCTTTAAACATATATGAAGAACTCGGAGTTGGGGTCGAAATTACAAGAAACTATCCATTCTCGGAGTAGAATAATTAAGAATTACCGGAATCAGAGTTGCAATAAGGATCATTTCCTGTGAGATCATTTCCTCTGACGATAACTTCAGCCGTGTTCTCAGATCCCGTCTGTACTTTTGCGTGAGTCCTTCCAATTCTACTCCTGCCACCATCTCAATCTTCCCCTGGCACAAAGACTGTCGAGATAACCAAACAAAAAAATTATTTTTGTTTTGACTGTAGCAGTTGTCTACAAAAATCAATAGCTTCGAATGCTGGGATTTCCTGTTCTGTTGAATGTAATGGTTGAGGGACGAAATACCTCATTTGGACCCTTCTCTGCTGTTTGCTCATAGAAACTTTTGTCCCCTACTCTACATATAGCTCTGCATAAGCAAACACACAAAGACGGAGAGAGGGAGAGAGATGACTGCCAGAAATGATCTACTCCTATTCAGGAATGTCTGAAAAGTGCAAATCCGTTGAAAGAGCAAACATGTTGGATGGTATGAAGAGTGCGAATCCTTTAAGTGAGGAACAAGCGAATCTGAAGAAAGGAGCGCTTCTCAAAATTTTCCAACGGCTATCAAGAGTGTGATTCCCCCCCCCCCCACCTCATCTCAACATTGGACGTTTGTTCTCCCAAAAAAAGTAAAAATACTTTGCAATATTAATAGAACACATTAGAGAAACCATTAAGATTCGACTAGTTTCGGCATTTATTCCCGCCTTCATCAGGATTTAAAGAAAAATTAGTTAAGGCATCGTTATCCAATGATATAAGGGTTTTAGCATCAAAATGTTACTTCAAATAAATTTCTTTAAATTCTGACGTCAAACAGTCAAACTCTGACATCACAAATTGCTCCACGCAATTAAAACTCCATAGACATGAAAGGAAGTCAGTTGGGGAAAACACATGTTTGGCCCACCCTAGAAGATTCGCTATATTTTTCGCACCGTCCTCTGTATAGGGTTTTATCACTTTTATTTATTTATTTACTAGCAATATTACCTGGTGTCAAGGATTTGTCTTAATACACAGAGCATGAAACGGGGGGTGAAAATGCAAAAGTAATTTATTGCAAAATTCAATGAGATTTGGAAAAATTTTCCAATAAATAAGATGGTAATGAATCAATGAATATGTATACTGTCAGTCCAGTTCATTGGCTGAGTCTTCAATAGGATACTTTATCATAAATGGTTTGGAATAACGCCACCAGATCGCAGTAGGTGTCCTGTTTTGGTATGAGTCTTTCCCTCCCAATTTGATTCATAAAGTTCCGTTTTGTGAAGGTAAGCTCAATTTATAAATAGGCGTTATAAATAAAAACGAAAGTAAATGAAATTAAAGAAGAACTGAGAAAGCTTGGCGCAAAATTAACAGGAACTAAAGAATTAGAAGAAAGGTAATACATCGTATACTTTTTAAAAATATTGTGGATTGAAATAAGGCACTATACGCTATCCAACGAAAGAAAAACTGGGCGTGTCTAATTAAATTCCCAATTTTAATTGTTAGACATTGTTGCTAAATAAAATTAACAATGTGTAACAATTGAAATTGGAAATTTAACTGGACACGCCCAGTTTTTCTTTCGTTGGACAGAGTATAAGCATGTTATTTTATTTTAGGTTATCACTCTGGAGAAATAATGATTTGGGGCATGTTTTAGTGGATATTTCTGAGTTGCCAAAAACATCTTCAATTTTATTTCCGTTAACTGGATATAAAGACATACAATCATTGGATAACAAAAAGTTTGTTTTGTTTACAACAGCCGTTTTTCATGAGTGGTTTCAACAAAGGTATGCAGAAGCTAGTTTACAAAGAGGAAGGAGGTTATTTGCTGCCAAGTTTTTAAAATGCGTAACTTGCGTGAACCATGGTGAACATTTTTTTCTTAAAATGTCTCTG
Organism: Rhysida immarginata; assembly: GCA_023313115.1. NCBI lineage: Eukaryota > Metazoa > Arthropoda > Chilopoda > Scolopendromorpha > Scolopendridae > Rhysida > Rhysida immarginata. The sequence goes on from JAHWFO010014826.1 coordinate 2,792,586, forward strand.
TGCTGCAGAAACAAGAAGGCATGTGGATTATGAATTAAAGGTATTGATAATTATTAAAGATGATGATTGCAAAATTCACCAAGCTTGGTGCAGTTGTTTGGCTGGAAAAGAATCATTGTCAGTTGCATGTAAGCATGTTGCAGCTTTATGTTACAACATTGAACAATTTGGTGCAACTGGAATCACAAATGAATTTACATCTAAGACGTCTCAACTGCAAACCTGGCACCAGCCACCTGCAGGTCGAAATGCTCCAATAATGACTGCCAGTGAAATATGCAAACAAAAATCGCCCTTCACGAAAAACTGTGGTACAGAAAACACTAATATGTTTTTAAATTTGATGATAAACTATGGAGTTGATGGCATTGCAACTGCTTGCAGGAAATGTAACAGTGTAGCTTACTTGCACGATCATGGATATTATTCACAAAATTTTACTGTCAATTTCACTAATGCTCTAAATCAAGTAAATGACGCAGAAAGAAAGCAAATTGAAAAATGCACAAGAATTCAAAGCAACTGTAAAAAATGGTACATAATCGTTCAACACGAGTGACAGCTTCTATTGTGCACTCAATTGTGCGTACTGTTCGTGCAAATAAATTTGTCAAAGGTCTAGCTAATAGACAAATTTCTCTTGGCAAGACAGTTAAGCTAGGAAAGGCCTGCAAATGGGGCTTAACCCATGAATCCATTGCACTGAAGCAATACTGCCGCAAATTTAGAAGGCGGCAACCTCTTGATGTAAGTCGACCGTGGCGGGAAAGCTGTTTGAAATAGAACCAGGGATTAGTTTAATACGGCATACAGGCAAGCAGTCAATGACTCAAACACAAAGGTCTATAGGACTTAATTCTACACGATACTAAGGATACCGATAGATGACGATCCCGAGTCCAAGCGCGGACATTCGCGAGGGCAACCAGTGCGAAGACCGGCTGTAGCAACCAGGGGAACGATCAAGTCTATGGCCTCCAACCGCCACAAGAGAATAATATCGAATTTTGAATTGGAGTCGTGACCAGAATCGATGTCGGTCGTCTCCGCTGCGGAATCCGAAGACGTCCTACGCGCGAACCCTCCAGGGTCAATAACGCTGGTCGAGCTGCTTGGCTTAGTATTCTCTTGTGCCGAATTATTGAAGGCTAGGCGATGTCCTTCTTCTTGAAGTGTAGAGCACTCGGGATCACTTTGGAAAATGTCTAGGTTTGTTAAGCAATGGAGCAGATGTTCACAAGCATAAGTAAGTTCCAAATTTTCATCACTTAATGCTATCTTAGATTGCTTACGGTGACTTGAAGATTCTCCTTCTAATCTGGGCGGACCACGATGAGCTTTAGACGGGTAATTTCTTACACCTCGTGGGGACCGATACGTTTTCTCTGGGTGGCTGTCGCTCCTCAATCGACTTCGTTCCGGCGTCTCTCTTTGTATCGACTACGTACTGTCGGCAATCACGCTCGTACGTCGGCGGGCTCGGTTTCTTTCCTTGGCTGCGGATCTCGAGGCCTTATGGTAGGAATAGACAGAATAAGATGCATTAATATTATCTATCTTACTGCCGGTAGCATTTCCTAGGCTTTGTCGATTTCCATTGCGCAGTCCAAGTTTTCCTTTTCTCGGTTGAGCTCCATCCGCGTTGGTCTCCTTGCTTATCGGGTCGTCCTCACTTGCTCTTTCCCTCTTCTCGCTCGAACTCCGCCTTTTATTTCCCTTTGGTGGATTCTGGGCCGATTCTGCGCGTAGCGTTCTGCAATAATCTTTCTTCTCCTGGCTCTCTCTTTTTCCGGCGGGTCCACTTCGGCTCGGGGTAACAGCTTCTCTCTTCTTTCTCTTCGTTCGTGTAAAATCCTCGGAGATCTTATCTTCACCTGTTCTTCCCTTTTGAGGATTTGACACCCGGCTTCGCCCGGGTGGAAAAGATGCGTTGAGTAATTTTTTTAACGATTGTTTGTTAGGTTAAAAATTGAACTATGATTAACAAAGTATGAACGAAATTCAAGAAATTAAGAAACAGTCTAGAAAGCCTTCTCCAAACCTTTCATACTCATTTTAAACCAAAAATGTTGATTTATGAACAATGAACTGGGAACAAAAGAAAATTAAATTATATGTACAAAAGTAAATAATGAAAAAAAAGATAAAATAAATGAATCAGCTACACAGGCAAGCTGGGCATAGATTGTAAAGTAGTTGTGCATTCAAGTCCATTTCGGTAAACAACATTGTATGTCTTCCCTTGTGGCGCAAAAACATGTAGATTTCGACAAACTGGACACGCGGAAGCAAGCAACTTATAACTAAAGCTCTAGATATACAAGTATGGACAACTGAAGCCATTTTCTCCATTTTTGGCCTTTTCGTAGGCTCAACTGCTTATTAAAATTCTCGAAAATCACTCGTTTTTTATGCAATTTAACGCTCATCGTAAATATGCATAAATTACATTAAAAAACGAGTGATTTTCGAATTTTAATAAGCAGTCTATAGTAAGCGAACCTACGAAAAGGCCAAAAACGGCGTCAGTTGTCCATACTTGTATAAAAGGGGGATTCAAAAAGGTAGGTCAAGAATGAAATACCATGTACAGTTTGTAGCGGGGAACAAAATTTTTCCTATAACCATGGGCCCGGAAATGCATCGTTACAGAGATAATGCAACTTGTACGAGGTAGGAATGACATTACAGTAGGTGTTCAAAATGCCGACCCTGAGCCTCGATGTAGGTGTTTAGTCTGCGAACGAGATTCTCGCGAACTCTGGTGAAGATGTGAGTGATCACGGTCTGGAAAACGCTGTTAGTAAATCCTTTCCGCTTCAGTAGCATTATCCTGTGCCTCGCCGTAGACGAGATGCATGTCTGCCAGCTCCGCATTAATCAAGCGATCCATTGTACGACAATGGAGTTACATGTTTCGTTTCCTCTCTTTTAAAGGAGAGAACACGAATAATTTACATGTTTAGATCCTAATTTACATGGACCCTACCATTGCCGTCCGGGTAACGCACATCCATTCCTACCTCGTACAAGTTGCATTATCTCTGTAAGGATGCATTTCCGGACCCATGTTTATAGGAAAAATATTGGTTCCCCGCTACAAACTGTACATGGTATTTCATTCTTGACCTACCTTTCTGAATCACCCTGTATAGAGCTTTACGTATAACTGACCGTTAGAGAAGTAAGCTTCCTGAAAATATATACCTGCGACATTGAAAGTCTGGAAAAATTGAATAAAATGAAGCATTCTTCGTCTGGCATCGCCATCTGGTGAAATCCTTTGAAAACAAAAGTCTAGCTGCCCGTCGGGCGTTGCCAACACCCCCTTTTAATAAAGCCGTGACACCAAGTTCTCAACGTCATACTCACGTGACCAGAAGAGGATTGACTTGGCAAATGGCGCCATATACAAACCATCGTAATTATTAATTATATTTTGTTTATTATATTAACTCAAATTCTGATAAAAATTTCTGTTACTTTTAGAATTATATCATTTTTAATTGTTACAAATGTCAATTTCAATTTTTATTCTTTAGCTGAAATTAAATAATAATGCTAAAATTAAATAAATTGCTATTTTTTTTATTCATTAAACTTTGTGAATTCTTATTTACAAAAATCAATATAATATTTCCATGATTTCTATTTAAAAATCGAGCTCGTGTATTTACTCCATTACATGAGCTGCCGACGACAATCCTCTTCTAATGACGTCAGAAAGTTGGTGTCACAGCTTTGCTTTAGGGGGTGTTGGCGTTGCTCGGGCTGTTCGTCCCAATGACATATATTAAAGGTAGATTCCGAATCCTTATTGTTAACATCTCCACTAAAGTGAAGCCAATTGAAGCCATAACAGTTCTGGGCAGGAGTGAGCCGTGGTGTTGTTAGCTGTGTTTATTTTGTTTTTGACGATTTTGGGCCTGAGGAATAATTACTTCAAAACCATTCCTCAAAGTTTCCCCGTACAACCATACAAATAGACACGAAAAAGGATCAGGGGGTCTAGGCTGAGGTCATCGACAAGCAGTCGACTGTCGACAAGTGTCGATGGTCACGTGGTTAATGACGCATTTGTCGATTCGAGCTAGCATGAACACGACTTGTCTACAGTGTCTACAAAGTCAACAGTGTACACTTGTCTACTTGTCTACAGAGTCTACAGTGTACAGACCCTACATCGTCGATTTTTTAGTGTAGACTTTGACCATCGACAACACTCGACAACTGCCTTATTCTTGTCTACAATTCAAGAGCAGTCGACTATGCACTTGGCGATGGTTATTTCAGAATTTAGCAACATATTTCGTATTAAAATGTTTTTTCCTTCGTTTTCAGCCTGCAGGCTAAATACACATAGCTCAAGAATACACATTTTCTAAAAATATTAACAAAAACTTGTTTAAAAATATTTACATACATGAAGTACTCTCTTGTGCTACGAAACTTGAACTGTGAAAATAATAATATAGTATGTCTACCGGTATGTATTTAAGTATGTATTTATGTGTATACATGGATAAATGTGTAAAATTATGTGTAAATGTGTGTAAACTTGTGTATATCAGTGTATATCATCTAGCCATACGTGTGTAAATTTGTGTATAAATGTGTAATATGCCACTTATCGACGATTAGATTTTGTCGAGATCGACAGCTTGTCGATGAGTTCAGCCTTGACCCCCAGGAATCACTTAGGCCTGTATTTACCTAACCCAACCAATCAACATGTAAGCTTATGCTACTGTCGGATGCTAACACGAAAGGCTGCATGCCATTTTTCTTTATATCCTGATGAAGGCGGGAGTAAATGCCAAAACTAGTCGAATATGCCTCTATTAATCCGTACTATGACCAACAACTTGGAAGATTAAAAATACTTTGAAAAATGTTTAAGTTGCTCGAAAACTGTAATGAACGTCATCGAAGAAAAGGAGAAACAAGGAAGCAAATAACACAGAGGGGAGGGAGCATTTCCCTCCTTCATTTTGCTACGTTTTTTATATATAATTTTTAAGAATATATATATATTTTTTTTCTTAATTGTATGACACTTTAAACCTAGCGGGCCAAGTAAAGGCCAAGAATGGCCCGTCAGGTCAGACCCGACGGGAGGCGAGTGTCAACTTTGTTGAAAATAAAAAATTTTTTTAAATTAAACTAAGTTGGTAAGGTTTATTTGCTTATTTATTTCTCATTATTTAAAGATTTAAATACCCATTTCTCTTGATAACAGAAATATTATTTTTAGCTCAAAAATCAAAATAGATAACATCATATTAATTATAATAATTCTGTTTTTTGTATATTAAAAAATAATTAATATCAAGAACAGATGAAAGTACCTATATCTGCTCTTGTTAATATACATTAATATTAAGATTGTAATTGCATAAATGGTAAAACCCTTATTTTAAATGAGCATGCATATTTTATTAGAAAACATAAATGAATGGATTACATTTAAATGGTCTGTATTTCTCATATCCTTTTCGTATTAATCTGCACTTTATTGTACCCACTTCAAAATTAATCTATTAAATTTGTCAGCTTCTGGAAACATGAGCTGTTGCATCTTCCATGTTACAGGCATTTTGTTTTCGTTTTTCATCTGGAAAAAATGTAAAAACCAATGTTTATGTTTCTTCAAATAAAATGTTTGCCCTGTTTTATTTTTGTTTTTTTGCGCCAAACGACATTTGCGCCTTGTAATGTGCAGAAAATCGTCACCCCTAAAAATTTTCTAATGGCGATACTTTTAGGGCTGTTTCCTCAAGACATCTCTAAAATCTACCGGCCTTTTGGATTCTCCACTGTATTTTTTATAATCATTAATATGTCGAGATTAAGAATAAAATTGAATAAGATTTCCCCCATTATCGCTTCTTTTTATTTGTATTCAATTGGGAAAAGTTACAGTTTTATTATTGTAAAAAAATTAAGAGAAATAACAATTTTCACTATAATAGTGTAACTTGAATTTTACAAAAGAAGAATTTTTACTGATATTCTATATTTAATGTGAAAAATTTGAAATCAAACTCTATTTAGGACAAGGATAAATTTAAGTGCTTTACTGATAGCAGTTACAGCAATAATTATCTTAAACGATGTCTTTTAAAATTACATTTTCTCTTAATTACATATAATAATTACAATTACAGTACCATTCCGAAAGATCTTGTTTGGGTCATGCGCAGGATTTAACCAAGCGTGAAACGTAAGAAGTAGTCGCTTCTCTGTGTGCGATCGTTAAGCCAACCTCAATAGCGTGCAGAGTAATTCATCTCTGGGGACGTTCAAGAAATTGGTCACGCTCTTGGGGGGGAGGGGTATGAAAAGTGTGACACAGCGTGACATGGGGGGAGGGAGGTTTCCATAAGTGTGATGTCACAACGAACCCTTTCAAATTCTGAAATTTCAAATTCAATTTTTTCATGTTACTTTTTTTTTCTGACCCTTTCATTTAGGTCTGCCATTTTTGTGAAGATGAGTCAGTTAAGGCCTCTGCGCACTGGCGATTTTTGTCGCAGCAGCTCTTTAACAAAAGAGGGGGACCTGGTTAACAAAAGAAGAGTTAACAAAAGAATTATTGAATATAATGGAAAGCATTCCTGGAAATATCGCGGCTGTCGCTCGATACTGCAGAGCCGCGACATGCAGGTTTTTAGCCCGAGGCACAGAAGGGGTTTAACTTGCTGTTCATTAGCCATCGTATTCCACTCCTATAATCCTCCTATTGTTAAGAAGTCGCTGCGACAAAAATCGCCAATGTGTTCTACATGACATGTTTGCACCTTGACACCACTTCATTGGCCAATTCAGTAAATTCTGTCCGTATGATAAATTTTTCTTCACCCTTTGTCACCTTTATTTCATCCAGCTGTAATTTCACCCAGCCAAAGACACATGTTTTTTTGTGTTTTTTTAAGTTATTAGACTTTTCCGAAGAAAAGAGATTCCATTACAAATAATTTAGAAAAAAAAGGCAAACCTATAAATTAGAAAGGTAAGAGGCAATTTTCTCGTTTATTTTAATCGGATTAAAAACAAAAAAATAGGCAGAGGGGAAAAGCATTTGGAAAAAAATGAATACATAACCAAAATAAAAGAACTAAAAGGGAAAAAAGATGGGGGAAAAAGAGGAAAAACGAGTTAAGGGAAATTAAAATGGGAGAGTTGGAAATCTTGGTGAAATATGATAAACTACAATACCATCAGAATTTCCCATTTGCAGAGATTATACCATACGTACTGTAATTTTTGGTCATAATCATGTCTCATTCAAGCCGCCACATTCATTTCACCCGAAGATTATTTTGTCACACAGTCAACTTAACATATTCAACTCGTCCAAGAACCATTTTGCCACTTAGGATGCTGTGCTTCAAAAGAATTGTATATAGGATGCTATTGAAAGAGGTGATAGGTCAAAGGAGCAAATTAAATAGTATAATGTATGTTCTATAAGTGCAACGATTATCCATATACACTCACTCACCAAAATCATGATACACCCCTCCAATCACGTTCTCTGTCCGTAATGAGACAGATCCCGCTGCTTTCATTCTCGGAATGCAGGTGCACAGGACTCCTTAATATTACACAATCATTGTAAGCAAAACTAGCTGCAGAAATGGCAGCACGCCGAGAGCTATCCGCATTTGAAGGGGGATGATTGTTGGTGCCAGACGAATGGGTGTCTCAATATTGATTGTAGCCAACGCCCCACAATTTTCCGCACAACCGTTGCAAGGGCCTATCTAGAGTACACCCATCGAGGGGTTACAACCCATGTCGGACAGCGGACGGGCCGCCCACGCCTCATTGATGCCAGAGGGTTCGCCGGGTCACTTGGCTTGCAACTGCTGACCGAAGGGCGACAGCGGGTCAAATCACCATGGGGTACAACCAGGGATGTCCCACAACTGTGTCCGTGACGACAATTTGGCGAACCTTGGCAGCTGCAGGGTTTTGGAGTAGGATGCCACGACGGGTGCCACTCTTGACAGCTGCATATCATCGGCAACGCCTAGCTGAACCTGGGCCAACCAACATCGACATTGGACCGCTGAGGACTGGCGGTGTACGTTGAATGATGGGCCGCCAGGCCGACATGAATGACCGTCCGTTAGCTGAAGTTCATCGTCCCGGAACTTTCGTGATTTTTTTCTCGGATAAATTTCTTAAAATATAATTCATTTAATCCTATTGAATTCATTTAAGATTGTATTAAATTTATTTAGAAATGTATGAAATTTATGTAAAACTGTAGGAACCCAATTTGTAAAAACTTTATTAAAGTTAGCACGATAATTCAATAGGCTTAAATCGTTCACTCACCTGTAGCTGCTTGGCACGATACACGAGGATTTCTGTTACTTTCCCACTTAAAAGGTAATTATAATCATCTAATGTATATAATTATAATCATCATACTTCTTCATTTGTTGAATGATGAGCGGCCAGGCCGACATGAATGACCGCCCTTTAGCTGAAGTTTATCGTCACGAAACTTTCGTGATTCTTTCCTGCATAAATTTCTTAAAATATAATTTCGATAATATGATAAGTCATTTACATATTAATTAGGTATGTTACAATAATAAATTCAGAGCATAAACGCATTGCGGCTGATCGATGTCAGCCGAGAAAATTAGGGGATGCTACACGGGACTTTTATCGATTTTAAATAAATATAATGCGTGTTTTAGTTAGTATAAACGGAGTTTAATTATTAAATTAAGTAAAAAAAATATTTTTATTGTAACCTTGTTTTAGTCAATTTACCGTAAAATTTTTTATTATTTTAATTCAATTACAGAAAACAAGCTTGTAACATAAACAAATAACACAAACGTAACAAGTGTAACACTTAATCGCTGTGTAATTAAACTAATATAAATACAGTAATACTAAAAATATTTATTCTTCCATATTTCTGTACTGAGGGGGTAAAATTGTATTAAATTCATTTAAAAATGTATTAAATCTATTTGATACAACACAACACTTCCCTGCTCACTGCAACAGAAAACCATCACCCAACCAATGATCAACGAAACTTCATCATCCAACTAGGGATCAACGATACACCATCATTCAACCAGTGATCAACCATAAACCATCATTCAGCCAGTTGATTTCGATGAATATTCAGCGCAAAATATACAAATGTACAGTAAAAGTGTTACATACATCGAGCAATAGTGCATCATGACTGCCTAACAAGGGGTAAGCCATAAACTGTTATCTTTCATAAAGGTAGACTACTAAAAAACTAAAAAATTGTTTCTATAACCCATGAACACATAACTAATTTTCAAACAAAATATTACATATTCGCATCTTACAGAAGTTTTAGTTTTGATGTTATCAAATATAAAATAACACGTCCTGACTGATTGATTGATTCATCATCGCCGAACCGAAACCGCTGAAGCTTTTAATATGATATTTAGTGTGTAGTTTTGTTTTATATTGTAGAGACTCACAAAGAAAGGATTTTACCAAATTAATCCCCTAAGGGGGTCAAATAGGAGATGTAATTTTGTATGAAAATCCGCCATTTCTTAAATTAAATCCATGAAAATTGGTATTTGGAACTTTAGTAAGAAATTAAGAAAGGCGGTTTTCATGATTTTTGGAAATTTACCCCTTGAGGGGATAATCTAATTAACTTGAAGGCTTAACGATGTTTGTAAAAAAATTACTTTCTATAGCACACCCTTTCTATAGCAGGGAGAGGGAAACATTGAAATATTAAATAGGAACCCCTATTTTAATGGTATTTTCAGATTGTACCCAATATTTGAGAAATATTTTATTCCTGGTGTTTTTTCAATTGATCCAACCGTTTGGGAGATAATCATTGAAAGTGTGGAACTTTAAAGTTTTAAACCTAATTTTTTCGATGAAGACAAAGCGATAAGGGATGGGCTTAGAGATATTCCTATTCTACTCTTTGATGGTCTTAAGAATAGAGGTTTGTGCCATTGGATAGTTTTTTTGGAAAATATTAAACACGTGTTTTTTGTTTTTTCGATCCGATGTGTATTTCTCCAGATATTCCACTGCCCCGATCTTTTTGTTACACCCTGTATATGAAATAGACTTGGTTTATATTCGCTTTCATTTGCGAACAATCAGTTGGTTCTGTTTGCGTCAACATTCGGTTGGTCGTGTTTGTATGTTGCATCAACAATGATCGATGAAATTAATGCTTGCACTGAAAAGTCACTTGACCATCTTTTTCGTCAGCTAAGGTGCTTGCCTTAATGATTCACGTTTTAAGGAAAAATATAAAAAAGTATTAAATAAATTAATTTATATAAATAAAAGGCAATGTTCGTATGTGTGCGTGCATGCTATCAATGATTGACTATTAGATTTTAATGAAGAAAAAAATGACTTTGCTATCTGTAGATTATGCAGAACAATTTTCATATATTCGGAAGCAACTGCCCAATAGAGTGTGCCCTCATTTCGTGTGCATGTTCGGGTTGTAGAGTTACGCAAACAATTAAACGATACTGCAATTTAAAATACAGCCAGTGCCCTCTCTCGGTATAATAAATTTTGTGCCATAGAAAGTAATTTTGTTACAATCATCGCTGAGCCAAAATCCTTAGATTACCCCCTCAAGGGGTAAATTTCCAAAAATCATGAAACATGTCTTTTTTAATTTCTTACCAGAGTGCCAAATACCAATATTTGAAGGATTTAATCATGGATTTAACTCAAAAGATGACGGATTCTCATACAAATTTACATCTTCTATTTTACCCCCTTAGGGGATGAATTTCTTAAAACTCTTTTTTAGTGAGTTTCTATATTATAAAATAAAGCTACAGACCAAATTTCATATTAATAACTTCAGCCGTTTCGGCTCGGCGATAATGAATCAGTCCATCAATCAGGACATGTTAATTTGCATTTATAGATTTAGCAATAGAAAAGCATTGACAAATAAATTCAGTATTATTTCGTTTTTAGTTAAATCTTTGGAGATATATAAGAAATTATTCATAAACAAATAAGAGAATACAACTTTTAGGGCATGCACCTGCTCAAGCTTTGCTGTAAAGGTGAACATACATTCCCCTATGAATCAATAACTTGAAAAATAAGTCTTTCTAATGTAGTAAATTATTTTAGAGAAGTTATCTTTATCTAAATATATTAGAAAATTATAAAGATCACAACTGAAAGTGTGACAGGGCAATTCTTGCTCTAAAAACTGATACGATCAATATGAACAACCACGTTCAGGACATGATTCCACACTCTGTGACTAAATACAACTCTATTGAAACAGTCACATGTTGATGGGGCTGTAAACAGAGTTCCTTAACTCTCAAAAGCCGTATATGAAGTATTTTTAATGTAGACAGAAATAATTCAATACTCAAAGCCTTTCTTTGATAATTTAAAAAGTTGAGAATGCAATGTCGAATTTTTCCTGCCAAACCAGCTGTACACCAAATTCTTGTACTAACATTTTAAAGAATTCTTTCGTTTTTCCAAAGTGAATATTTACTGTATTGCGCTTTTGCATATGGCGCCACTTTTTCCCCTGGTGGAAACCGTATGCACTGATAAATTATCCGTTGGAATTCTCTTCCCCAAGCTCTGCATAGCATGTACACAAAGTTTCATCACTATCCGTGCAATAGCGCGATCTACAGCCCGAATAGCGTGGTTACAGCCCGCGCAGAAGTAAGGAACTTATAACCACCCGGTACATGAATTAAATAAATGCAATTGAAGTTCGATATTGAATCTAATCCAGTGTTGTCTCCAGAAAATTTTATCAGGAGGGTGGAAAGATAAAACAGCCGGGCGCAAAGCAATTAGAAACAAATGAAACATTATGCAACATTTGCATATTCATATTCAGCCTGGCGGCTCGCTACTTTAAAAAGGTCCTGAGGAGAATTCTGCTAATCTAACCTAATCTATTTGTCGAATTTTATTCAAACTACTCTCTAAACACACCTGGCACTAATAAGAGCAAACTGCGAAATTTTCAGCGAAATCGGTCGAGTAGTTTTTGAGTCTATAAGGCCTTTTACTTACATAGATTGTTTTATTTAATATATTTTTAGCACATTTTCTATATATAGAAATGTGCTTATGTGATCGGTTTGTCCAGCTGTCCGTCCGTCCGTCCGTCCGTCTGTAGACAATCCCACAATTCATTGCGTTGCATGTATTGAATTGCATGTATTGCAATCTCACAATTCATTCAATCATGTCTTGAATTGCTGGAAGAAACGAATTATCCTCGCATTTGGTAAAACGCGTGTTGAGAACATGGGTTCGGTTCTGCGCGTGCTCTAAACGTTAATGAGATGGTGTGCGTGCAGGATGCACGTGTTTGACGATTATTAAAAGGGCAGTTCGGTCCCTAAATCAAGAGAATTTTTTTATTCCTAGGGAGCTTAGCATTTATTACGATAACTTGAAAATGAATTAACTTTTTCACAGTCTGTTTTCACCAATCCATTAAAATGGGACAGAGTACGCAGAAGTACGAACGCGAGATAGCAGGAAAAAGTACGTGCTCTAATAGCACGTGCTTTAATGGTACCATTATGATACCCTCTTAAACATTTCCTATAACAAGATATGGCAAGTAATATATCAAACAAATTGTCACAACATATCATGAACGAATATAAAAGAGTAACTAGTGATAGCAAGTATCGGTCTAATGGCACGTGTACGTGCAAAGATGTCTCATGAATGAATATAACGGTATATAGTGATGTCTGAATTGTTTAGTAGTACGTGTTTTAATGGTACCAAGTGGTACCATTAGAACTTTCAATGCTATGATATGGCATGTAATCAAACGACACGTAATAACGTGCCATGAGTGACTATCACGAGAAAATAATGATAATGGTTAACAGTTTAGTAGCACGTACACTAATGGTACCCTATGGCATGATATGGTACCATTTGAACTTTCAATTCTAAACCATGGCATGTAATATATCAAACGACTCGTAACAACATGTAATGAGTGAATATCATGAGAAAATAATGATAATTGTTATTGGTTTAGTAGCACGTGCCCTAATGGTGCCCTATGAAACCATTGGAACTTTCAATGCTAAGATATGGCATGTAATATATCAAACGACTCGTAATAACGTGCCATGAGTGAATATCACGTGTAAATAATGATAATAGTTATTGGTTTAGTAGCACGTGCCCTAATGGTGCCCTATGATACCATATGGTACCATTGAAAATTTCAATGCTAAGATATGGCATGTAATAGATCAAACGACTCGTAATAACGTGCCATGAGTGAATATCACGTGTAAATAATGATAATAGTTATTGGTTTAGTAGCACGTGCCCTAATGGTGCCCTATGGTACCATATGGTAACCTTGGAACTTTCAATGCTAAGATATGGCATGTAATATATCAAACGACTCGTAACAACGTGCCATGAGTGACTATCACGAGAAAATAATGATAATGGTTAACAGTTTAGTAGCACGTGCCCTAATGGTGCCGTATGGCATGATATGGTACCATTGGAACTTTCAATTCTAAAACATGGCATGTAATATATCAAACCTCTCGTAACAACATGTAATGAGTGAATATCATGAGAAAATAATGATAATGGTTATTGGTTTACTATCACGTGCCCTAATAATGCCCTATGAAACCACATGGTACCATTGGAACTTTCAATGCTAAGATATGGCATGTAATATATCAAACGACTCATAACAAGGTGCCATGAGTGAATATCACGAGAAAATAATGATAATGGTTATTGGTTTACTAGCACGTGCCCTAATGGTGCCCTATGAAACCATATGGTACCATTGGAACTTTCAATGCTAAGATATGGCATATAATATATCAAACAACTGGTAATAACCTGCCATGAGTGAATATCACGTGTAAATAATGATAATGGTTATTGGTTTAGTAGCACGTGCCTTAAAGGTGCCATATGATACCATATGGCATCATTGGAACTTTAAATGTTAACATATGGCATGTAATATATCAAACAATCGTAACAACGTGCCATGAGTAAATATAACGAGTAAATAATGATAGTGGCAATTGGTTTTGTAGCACGTGCCCTAATGATACAATACAGTGGAAATTTTAATGCTAAGATATGGCATATAATATATCAAACAACTGGTAATAACCTGCCATGAGTGAATATCACGTGTAAATAATGATAATGGTTATTGGTTTACTAGCGCGTGCCCTAATGGTGCTCTATGATACCATATGGTACCATTGGAACTTTCAATGCTAAGATATGGCGTGTAATATATCAACCAACTCCTTACGCGTTATTAGATCTTTTGTTATCCATAGCTTATTTGAATCAAAGAGTATAGTACTCTTAGGCTTAATGGTATCTAAAACTCATTACTAATTAATTTAATAGTAGTTAATCGCTTGCTTCAATAAGACTTTAGTAATTTAATATGAAAATCTAATAGATGCTTACACATAACGCTTCAGCAATTGAGGCTCACTTCGTTTAACATTATGTGAGAATTCTTACAAATTAAAGAACTTTTATATTTTTAAGTGTATGAGGAATAACTTCACTCTCCATTTACCTTTCATTCTTCAAGTTTATTCTTTTAAATTCTCTCTATACGTTAGCCTATTTAAATAGTAATTTACAATTTAGTTTTCATCTTTATTTATTTACTCTCAAGTGTTTTAAAATGTTGGTTAATTCTATATATCCATGTACGATGCTATAACAAGAAAATGTGCTCCCTTTATCCGCTTTGGCGGTAAAATCATTCTTGTTTATAATTATCCCCTTCAAAACGTGAATCATTAAAGGGCAACTGACATCAAAATTTGACATGTCCTAAAATTATAGAGGACATTGAAAAAATAAATTCAAATATCACTATTATTTTAGGAGTTATTTAATTTTAAAAATTAGCGCCTGACGTCAGAGGCGAGTACGTCCAACACTAGAGCAACTATATATATACAAGCAGACTCGACCGCCATTACGGAACCCACTTGTAATAGTAATGCATGATATAAGAGCGAGGATGTTTATCTTACTGATTAAAATCTTCGCGAAAATGGCTAAAATTGGAAGAAATGGAAAGAGCAATGTCAGATTAGTATATGCATGTGCGATGGAAGGCTATTATTACCAACATTTCGAAGAAATTTTAATATTTATATTTTAATATTAATATCGTCAAAAGAGGGCGATATAAATGAAGCTAGAAACATATCTAGCGATTCGCGTTCTGTATTCCCCTTGCGACTCGCAAGGAGATTACACAGTATTACACCACATGTTTCTAGCTTCATTTATATCGCCCTCTCTTGACGAGATGAGGCAACATTATGCTCTTTTGACATATAAATATTAAAATTTCTTCGAAATGTTAGTAATAATAGCCTTCCATCGCACATGCATATACTAATCTGACACTGCTCTTTCCATTTCTTCCAATTTTAGCCATTTTCGCGAAGATTTTAATCAGTAAGATAAAAAGATGACTTAGTTTCGAATCTGCAACCCGAAACATTGAATCATGATAATGTTTTTAGATGCAACAAATAAATAAATATTTTATATAGTACATAAACATTTTATTTATTTATCAATGGACGAGTCTACAGAATCATGTACATCGGTAATACTGAATAAGGGCTTAGAATAACTGAAGTATGAAATATAAGCACGAGTATCGAGTCTCGCGAAATGTCGAGTAAACCTAACTCGCGTCTAATGGTCTAATCGTCTAACCTGGGGGTCTAGGCTGAGCTCATCGACAAGCAGTCGACTGTCGACAAGTGTCGACGGTCACGTGGTTAATGACGCATTTGTAGATTCGAGCTAGCATGAACACGACTTGTCTACAGTGTCTACAGAGTCGACAGTGTAGACTTGTCTACTTGTCTACAGAGTCTACAATGTACAGACTCTACACCGTCGATTTTCGAGTGTAGACTTTGACCATCGACAACTGCCTACAATTCTGCCTTTCTTGTCTACAACTCAAGAGCAGTCGACTATACACTTGGCGATCGTTATTTCAGAATTTCGCAACAGATTTCTTATTAAAATCTTTTTTCCTTCGTTTCCGGCCTGCAGGCTAAATACACACAGCTCAAGAATACACATTTTCTAAAAATATTAACAAAAACTTGTTTAAAAATATTTAAATACATGAAGTATTCTCTTGTGCTACGAAACTTGAACTGTGAAAATAATAATATAGTGTGTCTACAGTTATGTGTTTATGTATGTATTTATGTGTATACATGGATAAATGTTTAAAATTATGTGTAAATGTGTGTAAACTTTGTATATCAGTGTATATCATCTAGCCATACTTGTTTAAACTTGTGTATAAACGTGCAATATGCCACTTATCGAAGTTAGATTTTGTCGAGATCGACAGCTTGTCGATGAGTTCAGCCTAGACCCCCTAGTGTCTATACTGAAGGTTCCTCTCCTTACTCGCGTCTGTGGTCACAATCGAATGCTCGTGTAAGCTTTTTGCAGTATTTAAAATCTTAAAAAGAGTGTATTTTGTATGACGAAAAATTAAAATTATTCACCCGTAACGCTCTTTTTAGCCGCAAAGTTATTCTTAACTATAGAGAGGAAGGAATTTGTAGAAATAAATTAAGCACTTCAAAGTACATAGAAATTATGTAACCAGGGCGTAAATTATGGATAACTTGAAGACTTCAAAAACCATCAAAAGATCTAAATGTTTCAAAATAATAAATTATGAATTAAATTGTGAAATATAAAATATATTTATTGCAGACCTGCCAACTCACCCGGATTTTGACAATCTCACCCGGTCACCCGGCGGATCGTAAAAATCTTCCGGCGAATAGTACTCTCGTAAAAGAACTGTACATTTTCCTGTTTTTCCCCGTGATGCACCAGCAACTTCGTCAGCAATTTTTTTTTGGAACACTATCTAGTCATCTTGCAGTTAAATTTGCTTATCCAGAAACAGAAGTACCATGCTACAAGTGTAAACCTTCAAAAGAAGTAATAAAAAAAAGCAAAAAAGCTACAAGACAGTACAGTCAGCTCCACAAGGACACAAATTAGGGAAACTTCAAATTTATATCACCATAATTTCAAGATAAAAGATATTTTATAATTTAACCAGCGTTGCTCTCTCATTATTTCACGTACGGTGTATCTTACTCCCTTAATTATTTTGACTAGTGTATAATATGTAATTATATTTGTGGCATCTAATGTTAAATTATGTCCAAAAGTAAAATTTAAGTGCACAACTTTGTAACAATTAAATTTGTTATGGAGACGTATGTTTTACCCTACTAAATTTACTATCACCCGGTTTTCCTCCACAAATAGTTGGCAGGTCTGTTATTGTAATGGAAATGAGTTTATTCCAATACACTAGGGCCCGCATCACGACTACGTTACGAGGAGCTGGGCTCGTGAGGGTCTCGTCCGAGTCTAACTCGCTAGCCGATTCGAGTTTCTTGCCAGTTCGAATCACGTCTATACTCTGTTCAATAAAAGAAAAAACTGGCATGGTGCCAAAATCTGCTATTAGCCAATCAGAAGCCTGGCTGAGCGCTTAGCTAGGCTTCTGATTAGCTAACAGCCCATTCTGGCACCGCGCCCAGTTTTTTCTTTTATTGAACAGAGTATAGCATACGCCCTTAGTCTCCAACGAGTCGCGGAAGTGACGCAAAATTGAGGGCGTGTTCTCTAGAAAGTGTCATATAACTACGGAAACGATTGCATGGCCGAGCTCCCCATGTAGCTTTATTTGACTATTTCTATTTGTATGAATGCTTTTCTATCTTTTTTTTTTTTTTCCCTCAGGATTCGAAATTTTAAAAACTTATGGACTTGACAAACAGTTTCTCATTGACTATTTCACTAATTTTTTATTTTGAAAAATGATTAAAATAATTATTTAATAATTAAAATTAAAAAATAATTAATTATAATTTTAAAAGATTAAAATAGTTTTAAATATTGTGGTTAGTTTCATTTTAATCATTTTCTTCTTCTGAGAATACAGAAAAGTCTCCTATTAATAAACTGTATCTGTGAACTAAAATTTAGTAAGAAACCACGGTCTATAGATATTCATCGAGCTTCGGCCATTTTCCATTGTTTCGAGAAGCTAAGGAAAACAGATCGCGCCAGGTGCCGCATAGATCGCACCGGGGCCGAGTTTTTGGACTTGAGATCGCGGTTTAATAAGCAACGCTCATACGTCAAAATTGCGTCATATAAAAGCAAATGACATTGTTAAATTATCCTTTAACAATGAAGTTGATGTCACTTCGCTGTTAATTACATCGCGGTCAAATGTCCAAAAACTCGCCCAAGGGCCGACCGTGACCTGCGATAGAGGTTTTTCATTGAAACTGAAAATGAAAGTAAAGTTTCTGTCTGTCGACAGGGCGGCGCTGCAGGCGTTTTTGGGCCGATTGTACATGCAGCGCCACTTTTCAATAGAGTTCCCGCCCTATTGGCAGCTAGAAACTTTAGCTTCATTTTAACAATGGAGCTCGATGACCATATATATCTATAGACCGTGGTAAGAAACACATGCCAGTTTCTTATAGGCTTTCTTTAGATCTGCCAAATTTCTTATTTTCTTTTTATTAGAAAAATAGGCATATTTTTACAATTTCAATATTTTTAAATGATAAAAGCCAGTTAAATATCGGATATAACGATGTTTTTTTTTCTTTTTCTTTTTTTTAATCAGAAAAGCTATAGAAATTTTGATCGTATTTTAAGAGTTAAATAATTCTTTTTTTTTTTTGCTATCATGAATTCAATCATTAGGGATGGAAACAAACTTATGTCCACATTCACATAAAGATTAATTCAAATTAATTAATTTATATTTTTGAAATATTTGCGGTCACGAGTTAAAAAATACAAGTATGTTAATTTAATGTGACATTGCGTTTCCTTGAAAAATGCTTTATAAACTGAGCGAATTTCAAAAAAAAAAATCAAATTAAGCAAGTCATATAAGACAAAAAAGTATTAAATAGAGATATGCAGGAAATTTTTTTTGAATATTAATTATCTAATGGATATAAATTTATAAGAAAATGCAATAAAGTAAAAATTATTGCAATTTTACAGAGTAGCCTACATTATTATTAAAATAGTTATGAATTTTAAACATACTGTTAAATTACTCTATTTTCCATTAATGGTATGCAATTCACAACTACCGCAACTATGTATCAGGTTACTATCAAATTTTGCATTAAAATTGTAATATACTTAAGTTATAACTTTATTGCATTTACTTATGAATTCTGGTACATAGCTAATATTATCCATATTTATCTGGCTTATACTTCATAATTATGCACATCGATTATTAATGCTTTGATCGAAGCCATTATCATTACAGATGTTTTATTAATTGCAATAAAAGGGGGAAAAGTTTAAATTAAAAGAAATATTCTGATAAACCTAACCATATTCTCCTTTTTTATTGGACTTCAATTCAATTGATAAATAAACACGACATAACCGAGAAATACGACCACGGCCGAACGCCTCGATACTTGGCGGGGATGAATGCCTCGCTAGCTCGTATGTGTCCATCGAGTTTCACGTCGATCGGACATAGTCAAAATTATTATGGCTCTACACAGTTCTCCCAGAGTGTCTCTCATACATTTAAGTGAGAATTACGTGTAGCAGATTAATCCCATTTAAAAAAAAAGTTTTTTTAGCATTAATTGTAAAACCTGCAGTAATATTATATGAAATAGCGAAGGGAACAGAGCAGAGCTAACTGGGAGAAGAGAAAGAGCGAACATGCTTGAGGGGGGAGGGAGCATCGATTCGAAATGAGCAATTGTACTGATCCAGTGTATTTGAAAGAAATGTAGCGTTTCTTGAACTGCAAATCATCAGCGTCATTCATAGTAGTCATCCTATCCTATATTAATTACTCGAAACAAAGAAAAAAGTGCCTAACACGTGGCATTTCTCCACTATACGTTGCGAGTCCGACATGTTTGTTCGTCGTTGCCCCTCGTTGTTCGTCGCTGAGACTCTTTCAAGCCTCCAGCCTTGGTGACTCGAAAAATGGAGACTCGTCTCGCCTACTCGAGACGCGTTAAGCAAGACGTGATTCCTCTGTCAGCTCAAACGGGTCTCATCAATGACTACGCAGCGACTGAGACCTCATTTCACCTAGTCGTCATTCGGGCCTAGGATTCATTAGTCTTCATTCAAAACGCTGAAAACAAAACACTGATAACAGCTGAAAACGCTGTATATTACACGCCATATCTTAGCACTGACAGTTTCTAAAGGTAACATACAGGGTGAATACAAAAATATGAACCCCCCCCCTTTTATTTTTTGAACCGAAGCAGATATGTCAATTTTAATGAATCCAATGAATAGGAAGTTGTGGGTGGCATATCCCATGGTGCACTTTTCATCATCCAAAATATGCAAATTAGGACACATTCAAAATTTATCTCAAAAACCGTAAGGGATAGAGAAAAAAAGCCAATGGCAAACTTGTTCAGCATAAAAAAACAAACAAAACAAAAAAAATCATCCAAATCGGACCAACCAATCACCCACAATCACGTGGTGAGCAACTGTTTGTAGCTTACAAATAGTCACACTGCACAAGGAAAACTGAATGTTGACATTTCCACCATGTAAAGCATGCAAATCAAAAAATTAACATAAATTACCATACTCGCATTCATTTTCATGCGGAAAAGCAAATAAAAGGCATGTTTCAGCTCACAGAAGACAGAACAATTCCAGGATGGCAAGCTACACTGTTCCGGAAATGTTCAACATGATCTTCTGATTGTGGGTGATTAGTTGGTCCGATTTGGATGATTTTTTTGTTTTGTTTTGTTTGTTTTTTTATGCTGAACAAGTTTGCAATTGGGTTTTTTTCTCTATCCCTTACGGTTTTTGAGATAAATTTTGAATGTGTCCTAATTTGCAGTTTGGGATGATGAAAAGTACACCATGGGATAGGCCACCCACAACTTCCTATTCATTGGATTCATCAAAATTGACATATCTGCTTCGGTTCAAAAAATAAAAGGGGGGGTTCAGATTTTTGTGTTCACCCTGTATAGCACGATTTAAACATGTACTACTAAACAGTTCCGACTATCATTATTTACGCGTTATATTCACTCATAACACGTTGTTACGAGTTGTTTGATATACGACATGCCATTAAAAGTTCAGACAGTAACTAATGGTATCAAATGGTACCATTAGAACACGTGCTACTAAATGAACTGTCAGTATCATTATTTACTCGTTATGTTCACTCATAACACGTTGTTACGAGTTGTTTGATATATTACAAGACATATTTTATCATTGAAAGTTCCAACAGTACATATAGTACCATATGGTACCATTAGGGCACGTGCTACTAAATCAATTCCCACTATATTATTTACTCGTTATATTCACATATGAGACGTTGTTACGAGTTGTTTGATATATTACCTGCTATATCTTAGCATTGAAAGTTCCAACGGTACCATATGGTACCATTAGGGCACGTGCTACTTAACTAATTCCTACTATCATTATTTACTGGTTATATTCACTCATGACACGTTGTTACGAGCTGTTTGATATATTACATGCCATATCTTAGCATTGAAAGTTCCAACAGGACATATGGTACAATATGGTACCATTAGGGCACATGCTACTAAACCAATTCCCACTATCATTATTTACTCGTTATAATCCCTCGTGATACGTTGTTACGAGTTGTTTGATATATTATATGCCATATCTTAGCATTGAAAGTTTCAACAGTACCATTTGGTACCATTAAAACACGTACTACTAAACAATTCACACTATCGTTATTTATGCGTTATATTCATTCATGAGAAATACACGTGCACGTGCCACTAGACCAATTTCTGCTATCACTATTTTTTTTATATATTCGTTCATGAGACGTCGTGACGATTTGTATGATATATTACATGCCGTATCTGGTTATAGGAAATTTTAAGGGGGTATCATAATGGTACCATTAGAGCACGTATCTATTCCGGCTATCTCACGTTCGTACTTGTTCGTGCTCTGTCCCATAGTAATGGATTGGTGAAAACAGAGTGTAAAAAAGTTAATTCGTTTTCAAGTTATCGTAATAAATAATAAGCTCCTACGAATAATAAAATGTACTTTGTTAACTTGTTATCAATGTGGTTTGCTATTTCCTACATTTAATTGTTAACTTTTATTTTCTGTCTTCAAAGCACACCATCTAAGATGTAACCTACGTGTATACTACTATGGTGCAGGATTTTGTTTCATCCGTGTACTTGTAAATAACTGTAATTCTTCTAGGCATAGATTCTACAAGGTGTTGGAACCGTCTCGGTGAATGATGGCTATATTTAGTTCAAATTGGATGGCGGCGTTTGCAGGCTGCAAATGGATCTTTCCACATCGCCCCACAAATGCTCTATCGAGTTGAGATCAGGTGACTGAGCCACCAAATAAAACATGTGGAAGTCTGAGTCATGTTCACTAATCTGACAAAATTAGTCATGTTGGAAGTAGCCACCCAAGTCGGAGAACAATAGCAATAACGGTGCACCTGTTCGGCAAAAATTTTGGTATATCTTGTGGCATTAAGAGATATTTACGGCGCTATTAAAGAGACTGTAACCTAGAGGACCGTATATAGCCCAGAAGACTATTTTCCGGACTATTAATTCATCTTTTTCCGCCGATAGGGTTGTCATTTAAGGGTTGTCCTTTTCATTAATAACGGACCCACCACAACCAGTATAATTCAATTTTTGTTGATTATCAACAGATATACATAAATGTTGATTTTAAAGAAAGGAATAAAGCTTACTTAACCTAGTCAACCCTGAAAAGGAAATAAGAATTTTAAGAAATGCGTTTTCTTCAAGGAAAATGGTTCCGAGCATCTCTTCCAATTGACCAATGAAACAGCAATGGATCCTGGTAAATTGATGGTGCGAAACGATAGGGGAAAATACCATGTCGATCCATTGAAGAAACATTCATAGGAGATAACACTTACTGATAGCATAACTCGCCAGGTACATTTGGATGCGGCATTGCGTTTGATTCTCATTAATGTCGTCTCAGTTATGTCCTTTTCCCTTGTTTACAAACAAAATTAAACCTTAATTTAAAATTAAATATACAAGGGTGGGCTGAAAAGTAATGCCTCCATGGCTGTAACTTTTTTATTTTTTAACCGATTTTCAAAATTCTTTTTGTATCTGATACTCACATTTCTCCTCTATGTAATGCACTATTCACTTTTCGACATAGTCCCCATCCCTTTCCACGCATTGTACCAACGCGTGACTAGTCGGGTGAACCCCGTCGGAGGGGAATTCCGGGGTTGTTGTCGACAACAAGACCGAACGGCAGGTTTCACCTCGTCGTCAGAACGCAACTCATGCCCCTTAAGGTGCTTTTTGGGAAGTGGTGAAAGTCGCAAGGTGCAAAGTCTTTCATTTTTGAACTGCAGTTTTTCATCTTTGAACTGTAGGCGCTGCAACCCCCTCTGATGTGTGGCGTTATCGTGCTGCAGAAGAGGATCCAAAGCTGCCATTCAATCCTCGTGTCGACGACAACCCCGGAATTCCTCTCCGACGGGTTCACCCGACTAGTCACGTGTTGGTACAATGCGTGGAAAGGGATGGGCACTATGTCGAAAAGTAAATGGTGCATTACATAGAGGAGAAATGTGAGTATCAGATACAAAAAGAATTTTGAAAATCGGTTAAAAAATAAAAAAGTTACAGCCATGGAGGCATTACTTTTCAGCCCACCCTCGTAAGTTGACTTCTTCCACTAAAGTAAATTTTTGTGATAAAATTTTTATTGCCAAATTGTGCAAGCCGTTCTGTATGAACATTGAGAATTTTAATGCAATGTTTTTTCAATGACTCAAAGCATACAGAGTCCTCTAATGATTTTCGTCCGTCACGTTCTTTGTATACTATCGAGGGGAATTCAAAAGCTTTTTCTTTGAAATACTTTCTTGTATGGAATTATAATAAACTCAGCGAGCAGGAATATCGGTTGAGGTAGTCGACCTCTTTTCTTCACCAATTACGACGAGCGGCATAGTCAATTATTTACATATACTGTATGTGCTTTCACTTGATTTCTTAACAAGGAAAGTGAACGAATACAACATTAGTTCGACTCGAAGCAAAAGGAGAAATGCCTCTTTTCAATAACGATATATTAATTGAGGTAAAATCTACTTGTAGTGATGCATAAATGGAGTTGACATTCTGTTTTCCATAAATCCTGCATTAAAAAATTGTAAGTATATTAAAATTATATTAAAATTATAAGTGTATCTGTTTTCATTATGGTTTTTATTATCTTATAAGCGTTTTGTGTATATTTCACTAGTGTTTAATGCATAGTATTGTGATGGTAAAAATTCCTTTATCAAAAATAATTTTTTTTTTCATCAAGAATTTTCCACTTTTTAATGCTCTAAATTTTGCATAACGATTAAATAAAATAAGTAGGTCTATTATAACATCTTTAAGATAAATTAAATATTATACTTATTTTTAGCTTTAAACTTTTTAAAAATTATAAGTATATATTCAGTTATAGCAGGTACCACAATATTCAATAACTTTCTAAATGAAAACAGAAAAGAAAATTCAGGTTGTGCATTTGTTCTTTTCTGTTTCCATCTATTTTTAAATTTTTACTTTTTTCTTTTTACTATAAGTTAACTAGAGGACACAAAATGAACCGAAAATTTTTTAATTCATTAAACTTGTGATGGTACCCTGGATCAGCGGTTCTCATATCTTGTTACAATCACGTAACATTAAAACAAACCTTTTATCAATCGCGTACCACTCAAACAAAATAACTAATAAAACATTGCCAACGACCCTTTCCAAGTACTACCAGTTTATCGTTTGGTACCATAAGTAATACACGTACCACCGGTTGAGAACCACTGCCCCACATCGTTGTAAACGCATCTGCTGATATACACGGTGATTCAGAACGAGTGAAACAATTGAATATTTTGTTAGGGAGGTCAGGTTGAGCAAAAAATGCCACAGGAACATAATTCGTATTTAAATTAGGTACAGAATTACAACAGATCAAAGTTTTATTAATGTAGTAGTAAATCCATAATGTACTAGTTACCATTAAAAACGCAAAACATAGTTCGTTAACAATGACTTATTTGCGACATCAATACTCGTCAAAGGATGCGGCCAATCAAATTCACAATGTGTGTTTATGATTCGATGATTCGTAGGTGTCGTGCTTGTTTTCAGGCTCAAGGCGCACATTTTAAGTGCTTGTTATACTAAACCGTATATTCTCTTATGCTTTTAAATTAAATGTTAATTATAAGCGGGTTTTTTTTTCATCCTCAACCTGATTTCCCCAACAAAATGCCGAAGTTTATTACACTCTTTGTGAATGACCGATTTCCTTTAACCTAAACGCTCTCTATAAAGCATGGAATCTACATCAAAATGAAAATATATAAACATCTGAAATACGCTAACCTCTTTCATCTTTAAAGGGATGAAAATAAAAGGAATGAAAGGTGTTATTTTGGCATATGGATATTGGCATTATGAAAACTATTTCTTGGGGATTAACTGTTTAAAACCGGCTAATGCATATTTACCCTACTCCTCTGACTTCTCTAAATTCCATTATTCTGATAAGTCAAGCAAAGAGAATCGGCGTATGATTTTGAAAAACACTATTAAAACACCTTGTTCTTCATCTGAACAGAACACAATACAAACCATCGAACGTTAATTTTCTTTATTTATCAGGTTGAGAATGTGTTCCTTTAAACCTTCTATTTTTATGCTCGAAGCTTCAGACATTTTGTTGAGTTATTTCTAGATTATTCAAATTACCGGATGCAATCATTACCCGTCAAAGAATATATGAAAATACAACGTAAATACGGGGGGGGGGGGGAGGGGTCTGAAACTCTAGGATCAAGACTCTACAAATGGAAGAGGATCCTAAACTGAGTGTTTGGAAATAGGGAACCAATGCTCGAAAATGCATATTTAGACACCATGAGATATTGAACGAGTAATAAGCGTGAGGAATGTTTTTGTAAGTTGTTGTGGTTTTCGAGCAAGCAGCAATTTATTTTATAACCAATTTTTATTTTATAAATTTGTAGACGGCTTACAGCTCAGAGTTTGCAAAGTGGCGAGCACGAGTCTAAATAGAGGCATTTTAACGGCGCATGAAATTTTGCTGCACTCTTTCAACTATCCCTGCTGTCTGTTGTACAAGGAAAAAATTCATAGGAGCAAGATCCGACGATCGCGCCAGCTATAGCACAGGCTCTCTCGTTCCAATCCAATGATTAATGAATCTGTTGTCCAGGTGCTCGCGGACATTAACATCGAACTGAGCCATCGACCCTGTGGGACTTAGTCTAAGGAACTTCCTTAGATATGACTGAGCAGGTCCAGCGTCATGTTGCAACCACATTCTCACACGTATTATTCGTTCAATATCTATAGAGTGTGCTGAAATATGCATTTTCGACCATTAGTTCCCTATCTCAAAATACTCAGTTTACAGTCTTCAGACTTGACCCTAAAACAATGACGAGAGGAAACCATTGATCCACTTAAGTTGTTTATTTAGACGTATGCGCATTTCGGCAGCCATGCTGCCTTCTACGGTGTATACAGAGGAATTGATCATTTTGGCTATGAATGTGAAAAATAAAATAACCTATTAATTGAAATTTATAATTGTCGATTTTTTTCTTTGGCTAAAATAACCATGCAATTTACAAGTATTATTTACTGTTTTTTGTAAATATTTTTAACGCATATCTGAAGAGAACAACCATAAAAGAGCGGCATGTCTAATGAAATAACAAAAAAGGGTAGGCATCTAAGTCGCGCACGCAAAGAAACAGGTATAGGAAGGAATATTGTTTATACCTCTAATTATAAAAGAGCCGCCCTTAAGGGTCATCCATAAAACACGTGACCAAAAATAGGCTTTTTAAAAGCTTTTATTAAACTTGCAATGTTAGTTTGTTTAGGTCAAATCTTGTAATCAATATTAAATCATCTTTCCGACAAGCTAGGGAGCTGAAACTTGACACACATACACAGGATCGATGCAATTTATGTTAAAGAAAAAATTTTTTTTATCTCCCCTCCTCTCTGTGGATACAATGCGGAAATTTTTTATCCCCCTCCCTCAAAACCACATGGTCATTGACTTCACCCCCTCCATTTTTCAAGTATTAAAGAGGATTCCCAGTCATGATAGTCATTTTTGGTCACAATCACTTCGTCCCAAGATCGTTTTGTCACTCAGTCGACTCGACTCTCCTCTGGCCTCTTTCATCAACAGGAGTCACGATGGTTGCATGTTTTTTGTTCCTTGACTCGCTCTCGATAAACCCTTGAAACTGGTACGTGAAAAGTTCAGGAGAGTCGCCGCTTCTGAAATGCTCATTCCAGCCAGTCTTGGATCAGTCAGATAACTGGTTTTCTCCGTTTTTGCTATAGTTTCATGCTGAACTATCAGTAGAAAAGTTGCTTCAGAATATTTATACAGGATTTGTGATCATGTGACATGCAAATGACATATGTATTTTTAAAAAGTAGATATTAAGGAGCGGCAATTTATTTTTTTATAAATGCTGGAGCGGGCGCTGGTCTAGATGGCAATATGGAGTCTTCATTCAATGCATGTAGTAATCTTGGGATGTAAGCTTTCGTTTTTTTATTACAGAAAAGTTATAGACAACATCTAGTTAAGTGTGCATGCTTTTTTTTGAAACACTGCATATATATGGATCATATACACGTAGAATCTAAATTAATCAACAAATAGAAATTCAAAAATAACAAATAATGTGGGAAAGATAATAAAAACATAACACGAAGGTAAATGACATAGTAAATCATCACAACAACAGCGCCCAATAAAATTCTCCATTACAAATCTGCTGGAACAAAATAACACAGTAGCCCTTTCAGACCCGAAATTTTAGGACCGATAGGTACTTATGTTTTCACAATGTGCGTCCGTCCGTCCGTCTGTCTGTTGGTGCTCTAGCTTTCGAACGCTTCCGAATTTTCGACTTCAGTTTTCGCCATTCGACAACTTAGGGAAATCGGAAGACTGAGTTAGTTCGTTGAAAAAACCAGTGAACTACTTCCGGTTCAAAAGGTCATAAAAAAGAGGGGACCACGTTTTTCACTATACAATTTCATGTATAAATGGCCTGTGCACTACCAAATGCTGTTCTCTTTGGCATTCCATAGGTAAAGCAGAGAAAAGGTTTATAAATTAAGTGAAGACACGTGATGGTCTTCCTTAATGGTCAATATCAGTCAGAACTGGTTCAAGGATATGTGGTTTAGTGGTACCATTATGGTCCACTGGAAACTTTAAACGCTAAGATATGGCATGTATTATGTCAAACAGCTTGAAATAACATGTCATGGTTGAATATTAACGTAAAATTAATGATAGTCGAAATAGCTTCAATGGTATGTGGTTTAATGGAAACATTATGGTCCATTCGAAACTTTCAATGCTAAAATATGGCATGTAATATATCAAACAACTTGGAATGATGTGTCATGAATGTATATAACGTAAAATTAATGATAGTAGAAATTGGTTCCATGATGCTTGTTTTAAAGATACCATTATTGAACGATTGGAAACTTTCAATGCTAAGATATGGCATGTAATTACTTACGCCTTATATTATCAAGAGTTAATTTGTGTTAGGCAAATTTTAACAATAGCTGGTAGGTAATCGTTCGCTTCAATAGTACATGGTTACGTAGAAAAGCGTTAGCAATTGTTTATGAAGAAAGAATTCACCGTTACACAGAACGCTTCAACAATTAACGCTTATTTCATTAAACTGGAATGCTTACAAGTTAAAGGATTCTTATATGTTCTAATCTATAGAGAATTGCTACTTTCTGCATTAAACTTTTCAGATAGTTTTAATCAGTTTGAACTATGGATTTCCCTTACAAGTATGCCTTGCTTAACAACCAGAGGCATCCTTAGCAACCTCATCTAATCATAACAAACAAAGGCTTCTTTAGAAATCAAATACTTTCCTTTTTATTCTCGAATGCCTTAAAATCCTATCGGTCCTAGGCATTTCGGTTGACTGATTTGTTTCTTTAAATGGCAGAATTTTTTCCTTGCTTGAAAATTGCTAAATAACATGTACTAATAAAAAATGCAGTCATTTAAAATTGCGATTTACGACCATATATCACCCACTTACGTCCTTCACAATGGAGATGGGTGTCTTTAAAATTATTTTTTATAAAGTAAGAAACTAATAGAAAACCCAAAAATAATGCAAATATGTAAAAAATACTTGCACATGAATTTAAGAGCCATATAGGGGAGAGCGGGTAACAAGTGAGACACGGGGAACAGTGAGGCATTCATTGCAGCATCCAGAAAAGACATCATCAACTAGCGCTACCATAGCTAAAAGGTGAACTTAATTATCTATGCACCCATCTAGTTTCAGTTCTCTAGGATCCCTGCAGGCTCAAGAAAACTTAGTAATGTAAATTTTCTTGATTGCCAATTATAGTACATTGTTTAGCACATTTATAACATTTGATAAAAAGATAGCTATATATGGAATGCTTATTCATTAAGCTTTCTGAAATCAATAAGCGATTTAAAAATGAAATGGAAACTTAGCCCTACAGGCTTGAAAAATTAAACCATGTAGTATGGGTAACAGTGAGACAAAATGATTTGGGGAACAGTGAGACGGGTGTTTCAGTGTTACTCACCACAACATGTTGAATTCTGCATGATGTAGTATATCAAAGAATCATTGTTGTTTGGCAAAAGAATTTCATATTTTATATTTTCCTTAAATCACAACAGTTATAAAATTTTAAGCCAACATATTTCAATGACGTATTTTTACATAAATTTCCATTAATAAATGTTATAAAATATTTCAATGTTTTTTTAAATTTAGAAGAATATGTTGTAATTTAATTGATAATAATTCTAATAATTTTAAATCAAAATAAATGCACCAAAAAAGCATGTCTCATTCTTCCCCAATCCTGGGGAAGAGTGAGACAACGTGCTTCAGATTTGTTTTATTTTTTTTCATCAAAGGTTTATCATAATAAAATCTGAAATTAAATTATGTCATAGCTGTATAAGTTTAGTATTTCACACAAAAAATCCGTTGCATTTGGTCCAATGTAACATGAAAAAACTGCTTTAGAAAAAAGTGTGTCTCACTGTTACCCACTCACTCTCCCCTACATAAAAAATCATGTATGTCCATTGTAATGGAGACAGGAACTGAAAGGGTTAATATTCCTGGACATGAAAATAAAAAAAAAAAAACAAGCAATAAATTAATGATTGATATTTATTAAACCATACCGTAGCCACCAATATTTATTAAGTTTCTTTTCGGTGGCTAAGACCACACCCACAGTATCTTTCAACACAATATTTATGGCAAAAGAAGAAAATCACCATAACACAAATGGCAAACAGAGCCAAAAAATACATGTTCACCATGTTTCTTACCTAAATATTTAATAAATATCACAGTTTAATGAATGCTTCTGTGTGAGTGACAGCAGAGTAAAGAGGAGGGCGTTTTGCAACTTTAAATCAATAATTTAATCAATGTTGATAATAAATTATGTGGTACACAGAAATAACTTGAAAGCTGTGAGGACATTAAACACTTCTGTAAAATATGTAAATAGTCAGTAAATCAAATTAGATAGACAAAAGTCCACACAAATTCTACTGTGTGTCACGTACAAATTCTATGATTTAGAGTGGAAGCGTACTGGTTAATATAAAAAATACGGACAGTAGATTAAGGTGAAAAATAAACTTATTTATTAAAAATACCTCCCTCTAGCACGACGAAAGTGAGGGTTTGGATAAAATTATCCATCAAAGAATTCGGTACTACAAAAAAACTGCTATTTGGCTATAGCAACAGAATCCTTAATTAGGATGGTAAGATAAGTTACACAAACTCTAGTTTCATTTATCAAATGGATCTAGACAATGACTTTAATTAAATCTAGTAATTAATATACTGTAAGTATTTAAAGAGAATAAGATAAGTTGTATAACAAGATTTGAATACTATTAGAGCTGATGCAATTAAGAGCCAATAAGTTTACTCGAGAACATCTCTCTTCATTGAACTATTATTTTCGCGTTTAGGTAGGCTTGGGTTTTCAAGGTAAGCATTCCGCAACTTTACTGGAAGGCTGCGACGACTAAACATTTAAATTTAGCGAGGGGAGACTGGAAGAAAAGAAAAGTATGAGAACTCATGATAAACTGCCATACACGACGCGAAGGAGGAGCTTACAAAGAATTTTTACTGGAGGAGCTTACAAGGAGGAGCTTACAAAGACCCCACGGTGCAATGACGTCCGAACTGGAATTTGATCTCTTCCACTTGCTGCAAAACTTGAGAGCAGGGAAAGCTTGAAGATGCACTAGGCGATACGAGAAGAATATTGCTGGGTTTAGCTCGGCTAGTGGATACGGAGCGTTCTCGCTTTCAGCAGAATGACTTGGTCCACAGAATTGAGGTAAATAGTCAAAGGATTCACTGAAGTCGACTCCTCTTCTCCTCGTTCGAGCAGCTGGTAGCGACAAGAAGATTTCCCCTCGATGTTTCGTCGTTTCACCATGTTCAGAAAGAAAATTAAAAGTATATCACATGAAAATAAACGAAGCCTTTCGGTCATTTTATTCAAAGACCTTCTTCAGGTATAAACTTTTTGAAAGTGTTAACTGATTCTTTCTATCAGTAAAGGATAAAGAATATAAATTTAAATAATTATATTGTTGAGAAGCATTGTTACATCATCTGATTGTTTACATCTGTTCATTTTGCGCATCAATGTCCGTCGAATCCCACCTACTAAAAGAACCTGAACAAATATTATCTGTTCGCAAGTTACACGGTTCTCGACACCGCTCGTGCACACGATCCTTCGCCGAGTTCCGTACCGTCCTCTCCCGTCGACTGCTCAAGAAAGTCTCCTCAAAAGAATCCGTACGGAGGAACTTCTCTTTGATCCACGCTCGCTGAGGTCTCGAGTCACCCTCCCCTTTTTCCAACTTGAATTCTCGCGCTCCTCCTCCTAGCTCTTGGACGCTTAGCCTTAGGTAATTTTTCACCA
Source organism: Rhysida immarginata (assembly GCA_023313115.1). Lineage (NCBI taxonomy): Eukaryota > Metazoa > Arthropoda > Chilopoda > Scolopendromorpha > Scolopendridae > Rhysida > Rhysida immarginata. The sequence goes on from JAHWFO010014826.1 coordinate 2,824,883, forward strand.
ATAGAAAAATCGCTGCCTCTCATAGTATTTATCGGCTTAATCTTACGACGTGAATTGTCGATAGAAGAAGGTGCTCGATCGGTTTTAATCTGCTTTCGGTTTCGAACGTCTCCACCTTCGTCTGCTATTTGACTCTGAGATGAATCTCAGTCGTCTTCATGCATCTCATTAATCTCGACGCGATCGCTATTCTTAGAAGCGATCCGTGATACTATGTCAATAGGCTTCCTAACGGGTGACGTCAACTCCGAACGGCCCGTAAGCAGAAGAATATGTGTCTTTAACGTACCATGAGGAGGGTAGGGGCTCCATTCTAATCAAAAAACATAAAATAGATATCTTTTTTAAAAACCGGAAGCCACTATACTCATTGAACGTATAGCAATAATTCCTACATCACTAAATGTTTATTTTCACCCCACATAAGAAATTGCAACGCACTTACTTTTGTAAAAGGCAAGTCGAAACCTCGGACGCAAGTCCTACTCAAATGTAATTCGATTTTGGGGCTCGTAGAAAATTGCCAGTGAAGACCGCGGCTTCTTCAGGATACCACAATGAAGTCTTGATAAAAGGAGTGGCTAACACAGATGGATGAAAACAATGAAGCGGAAGAATTAGCAAAAGAGGCACATATATTAAATTTGGTTCATTCTCGTAAATTTAAACTATTCAATAAAAATCACTAGGTCCACATTAATTAGCAATAAGTTACTGATAAAGTTAAATCCTAAGCAATATGCGCACTTACAAGATTTATGGCGGACTTGGGAACGCACGCAAGCTATACAGCACGCGGAATCTGGCGCCAGTTCGCGCGAAGCCGCTCGCTCTCCGTGAATGTTGCTCGTAGACGCATCGCTGTTGTTCGTCAGTCAACGTTATCGACGGCAATTCTGTTGATATTTCACCTTCTTGTCCTTCTCACTTAATACTTCATTGTCTTTAATCTCTTCCTTCTCACGGAAACGTTTTCTCCTGTAACACCATGAATTAAAACCCCTTCTGGTATTTAAAGTCTCATGCATCATTCCTCTTCGTCGGTCGGACACTCCTTCTCCTTGCCGGAACAGTTGGCCATCTCCATTTCTCTTACTACTTCCAACTCTTCCTTCTTCATGCTTCTTCTCGAATTCCCTCGTTCACTGTATATCTCCAGCTGGGCTTTTTCCCTCTTCTTCGGCTACTTTCCTTCACTGACTTTTTTCCAACCTTCTTGTTCCGAATACAATTCTTTCTCTCCCGTATTTTCTCTTTTTCCACCTTTCCTCCCTCTTCTCACTCTCTTCTTCCTCTTGGAATCTCCCGTCTTCTCCTATTCCACGCGGGGGTGACTTCTATGTAAAGCGCTTCTGAAATTTTCTTTCCTATTTTTCTCTTCTTATTTTCAGTCTTCTCATCTCGACCGATTCCCGATTGAGCCTCGCCTTTATTTTGTGACAATAAATCAAGAAAATAGATAAACAAAATGACTATCCAAAGGCGTTTATTTAGAGAATTTTCAAAACAAAAATGAAAAAAAAGAAGAAAATTATGGCAAATACACCACCTAAGCTTAGTATGATCGCCACGTAGGTTTATGTAAATACGGTTGTACCCATTCACAGGGGGCGGGATGGCGGATAAACCTGCTTGTTGAAAGACATATAAAGGTGGTTTCAGAGGTCATAGGTAAAGCACACAACTTAATAGACCTTAAAAAGGTCTGATCATCATGTACCGTGCAAAAGGCGGCAGCGCTTCGGAAACCGCAGCTTTCGTGAACTGTTCGCATAGTGCCGTACTGAAGGTGTAGAATGAATGGAAGAATGATAAGATGTGCATTCCAGGCGTACAAACTGTAGAGGACTACGGGCTGAGCGGCGCTTGTGATGGCTGGTTAACAGTGATCGACGTGCTATCGTCGATACATTGATAGCCCAAATGAACGAGGAATGCACCAGAAAGCTATCGAGAACAACTGTGCAAGAGCACCTTATTGCGTACGTCTGGTTCCAGCACCCATCAACGTGCGTTTGCATTGCATTTTCCTATGAGTCGCCTTTTCTACTACATCGTATCGATGGGCGCTGCGTATCCGCCGGGAGACATCCCAAAACAAACTACCCGAAACTATTATTGTGCGGCAACAAGCTGGAAGAGGCAGCGTAACGGTCTGGGGCATTTTTCGTGGCATGTTTTGGTCCATTACTTCCTCTGAAAGGTATCGTCAATAGCTGTGAATACTTATCCATCGTTGCATTCGTACATGGCAACGGTGTGTCTTGCGAATGATGGCATCTTTCAACAGGATAATGCCATATACCATATGGCCAAAATTTACCGTGCATGACTCGAGGAGCATGAGGATGAGTTCCACTAGTACCCTGGCCTCCAAACTCCTTAGATATTAATCTTTGTGAGAATCTGTAGGAATATCCGGATCGACACGTCAGGCAGCGAGACCTTCCACCCCGGAATCTTCATGAGTTACTTGATGCTCTGCTGTTCGCATTTAGACACATTCCTGTTGCCACCTTCCAAGCACTCATTGAGTCCATGCCCCGTCGCCTAGCTGCTGTTTTGGCTGCATTCGGGTTATTAGGTAGGTGGTCATAATTCAGTGACTTGACCCTGTATATACAGGGTGATCTAAAAGTCAGGAAAAACTTTAAAACTCAATAATTCGCACACGAATACAGATAAAAAGATTGCTTGCACAGAAACCATTGAAATGAAGTCAGATTTTTTTTTCCAGGAAAAAAATTAATGCTAGAATTATTCGGTGTTTCACCAACAGATGGCGTTGTCAGGTTACAGACATTAAAGCTCTATATATACAAGGGGTGCGTTCGCGAAACAGCCACTTTTCCCACTTTGTCGTTCGAGAAACCGCCACCAGTGAATTCACGGTGTTCGAGATTACATCCAGAATTCACTTTTCCCTCCGACTTCCTGCCACTTTTCTCACTTGCTTCAGAGCCAGTGGAAAAAGTCAATACCCAGAAATCATTCTGATAGAATATGGCTGCCTCAGGATCGAAACTTTTTTAAAGTTAACATAAAAGACCCCATTACAGGGCAAATTATAACTTTGACTGTGGCGGAGGGGCAGTTTTCATGTGCAGGCTGTTGGTTTCGATCAACTGGATCGATTAGTTTATGCCCGATCTTCAAAAGCAAGATTCAAATGAAACTTTGTTTAACCTGAAGTGGCTTTGAAAACCTCGATCATCCAAACGAAACATGTAGCCAATGAAGTCATCATGTCTTCTTGAATGATAGTCAGTTTTCATTTTCTTTAATGCTGCCATGGCAAACGTGCTTTCTTCTTCTTCGTCGTCGTCCGATTCTTCGTTCTGATTTTTTCTTTCATTGCTGGGCAACTCTTTTCCAAAAAGCAAAAACCCAGCTGCGCCATGTTTGTCGCCATGTTTATTCACTGAAGCGTTCGCGATTCTCTTGCTTCTCGTGAATTCACGCCAATTCCACTCGATTCACGAGAAATTCACCAGTGGGAAAAGTAGCTGTTTCGCGAACGCACTCAAGTATGGACAACTGACGCCATTTTTGGCCTTTTCGTAGGTTCACTCACTATAGACTGCTTATTAAAATTCGAAAATCACTCTTTTTTAGTTCAAGTATCTCGGGATTGCATTCACGAGTGATGGACGGCAGGAGAAAGAAATGGATGCTCGGATCGGTGCAGCAAGCTGTGTCAGACGTGAACTGTGGCGATCCGTGGTAACGAAACGAGAGCTGGGTAACAAAGCCAAGCTCTCCGTCTTCAAATCTATCTTTGTCCCCATTCTCACCTATGGTCATGAGGCTTGGGTAATGACCGAAAGAGTGCGATCGCGGGTACAAGCGGCCGAAATGAGATTCCTGAGAGGTGTGGCAGGTGTTACCCTACTAGATAGAGTGTACAGCAGCACAATAAGGGAATCTTTAGGTGTTGAGCCGCTACTTCTCCGCATTGAGAGATCTCAGTTGCGCTGGTATGGCCACGTGATACGGATGCCGCAAACTAGTCTTCCTAGGCAGTTGTTATTTTCCAAGCCGGTGGGTAAGGGACCAAGGGGTCGGCCTAGAACCAGGTGGCTAGACTACATGGAGAATCTGGGTTCGAGTCGCTTGGATATTACCAGGGAGGACATGCGCCTGATGGCGGAAGATCGCGATCGCTGGAGATCCTCCATAGGGCTGCTGCCCCCGCGACCCTAACGGATAAGCGGGTTTGAAAAGTAAGTAAGTATGTATGTATACTTACGATGAGCGTTAAATTGCATAAAATACGAGTGATTTTCTAGAGTTTTAATAAGCAGTTGAGCCTACGAAAAGGCAAAAATGGCTTCAGTTTTCCATACTTGTATATATATATAGAGCTTTAACAAACATCACATTATCCGCATTTTCAAATGAAATAAAAAGAGCAGCACTCGCTGCAAACGCTATTTCGGAAGCAGATGTGCAAAAACTGATGTCTGTAACCTGACAACGCCATATGTTGGTCAAAATCTATTGTTAATTTATTTTGTTCCAGGAAAAAAAACAACAACTCAACTTCATTTCTATCGTTTCTATGCAAACAGAATCGTTTTATTTGCAATCGTGGCGAATTATTGAGTTTTAAAGTTTTTTTTCTGACTTTTGGATCACCCTGTATGTTTGTACTCTATGCAAATCCACACAAGAAATTTTGTAAAACAATTCTTTAAAACCAGGAGAAAACTACTGCAAATATAAAAAAACTATGTGTGAAAAAGGATGTTTGTGGCTGATAAATGGCGCCATAGAACTAATAGTACTAGAGATCCTGTATGTATAAGAGATATGACAACTGAGTAGTCGAAAACGATTGGTTAGAGCCAGCACATGACTTATGGACGCCATTATGTGCTAACTGTACTAGCAGATGCCATGCGATGTCGATACTTGCAGCAGTATTTAGTCATCGCCAGTTGTAATTTTTTTCCGAATTATAAAACGTTTATGAAACTAAAGGCTTAATGCCTAATTGTGCTGTAGTAGGTGTTCACTTAGCGGGAAAAACGGCGATGAGCGACGCAGAATTTGGGCAACGAAGTTATGTATGAACTTAATGATAAATTTTAAATGCAATAAATCTTTTTCTTTCTTTTTTTTAATAAAATTATTGCAATCATTTTTAAATTATAATTTTAAACACTTTTCGATCAAAAAATAAAATCCTTTATTAATTTTGAATTTATGTATTTTTTCATACTTTTTAATTAATATTGTACACCAGTCCAATTAGATTATCACAATGGTATTAATTATCATGAATAAAGTACTCAAGCTCTATCTTCTTCTAAAGCACGTGGTGGTATAGTGAACAATATTGTTTTGTGATCGCAATAAATTGAGTTCAGGGTTGTCCCTCACATTCTCCTTTCAATATAGCTATGCTGTAGATAGTTTCAATCCAAACTTATCTTTTGGATTGTATCTAAAATAAACGCACGTGATCGAGCATGAACCGTGAAATAAAGCGCAATTAAAATAAAAGATTAGAAAAAGTTGGGTTTTTTTTTAATAATAAGATATCAAAATTTGTAACAATAAACTAATAAGGAGACTCCAAGTACTCTGACTCACCGATTTTGATGAAAAAAAATTGTACGAGTAGATTACTTCAAATTAAGCTCTCATGCAAAGCCACTTGGCGCACTTCTCAAAATTTGCAGATTAAAAAAATCATTAAGTTTTTTACCAATTCAGATTAAATGAAAATATTTATATACTTAACGTGGCTCAGCGGTAACGCGTTGATTTCTGGTGATAAAAACCCCTATTTCATTCTCGTCGAGGCCACGAGTTGTTTTTTTTCCCCTGAAATTTTCCTGAATGAATATAACTTTTATATGTAATGTAATATTTTTTAAACATAATCGCAGTTTTCCAATTCATTGTCGTTATTTTTTCGTAATTATTATAGAAGGAATGCAAAAGAAATGACCGTAATACACTAAGAATGAACAACTATAAATTTTATTTAACAAAGTATAAACAGTATAAAAAATTAAAAGCACATGAAGCCGGATAATTGTTTTAATCAAAGAAATCTGCAATACAATCTTTAAAATTATAAATATATCTTAAATCTGTGACAAGTAATATTTATTTTTTTGAAGAATGCAAAAACCTTAATGACAGGTTTTTGCATGCAGGTAAAGAGAGGTAAAGAGAGGTAGAGAAGCAGGACAGAGAGGTAGAGAAGCAATAGTAAATTTCCGTTGCTAGCAAATTTCCACTCCTAGGAAATAGGAGATTTTAACTTGCCACAGATATGCTAGTCGCTCGCTATTTTTTGTTGTGACAAAACATGTAAAAAGGTTTCCCCAATGGATATTACATGTAAAGCAAGCAATTCTGCATATCAAGATGACTCAAAATTTAAAATCTCAAAATTAGAACTGGCGAGTGCTATAAAAGTGTGCGAAAAATTGCTAAAGGACGCAAATTATATGCCTATGAATTCTTCATTGTACATTATTTCAACAACTGTTGAATTAAATGGCAAAGAGTTATTAATGCGTGTCGTGGACATGATTTCGGAAAAGAAAATTGTAGAGACCGATGAATTAATACAAGTACGGGGTGATTCAGTCAATTTCTAACCATTTCAGTACTATGATTTACTGACCCATTAATGTTTACAAACTTAGCATTTCAGTATGATATTTTAGGCAGTTCGGAGTTTTTATTCCCGTAGAAAAGTCTTGATGATATGCTCAATGTGGCCACCACGAACTTTTTGAACTGCTCTTAGCCGAATGGTGAAGTTGTTCATAACTCTATCCAGGATTTCTGCATCCACAAGGGTGCGGCAGTCAACGATGCTTTGTCGCAGCTGGTCTAGGGTTCTTGGTGCTGTAGTGAACACACTGTCTTTAAGGAACCCCCAGAGATAAAAATCACATGGGTTTAGGTCAGGACTCGTAGGGGGGAAAAGAAAGCCACCCCCGAATCGATCTAGAAACCTGTTTGAAATGATACGATTTCCGAATTTCTGATTGAGAAAGTCTAGCACTTCATTAGTGGTGTGAGGCCTAGCCCCATCCTGTTGAAACCATTGATGTCGAAACGGTATACGCCTCCTTCGTAGCTCGGGGATGAAGAAGGTTTCCAACATGTTAAGGTAAGCCTGTGACGTTACGGTGCCCTCAAAAAGAACGGACCAATGGTGCCTGTTTTGGAAATCGCGTACCAAGCCATAACCTTTCGTGGATGAAGAGGTGACTTATGGATCTCATGAGGGTGCTGGGAACCCCAAAAAGGAACGTTGTGTGTATTAACGTCACCTGACAGATGGAAGAAGGCCTCATCTTATACTCACAGGTTGTCCACAATGTCCTGATTGGCTTCCATTTCTGCTCCAAACTCCATCTCAAATTGTTGTCGCTTCTGTCTTCTAGTGTCTGTTAACTCCTGATAAACATGGATCTTATAAGGGAACATGTGTAAATCCTTTCTCAAAATTCGCCACGTCGTGGTATACGACAGCCCTTCTTCAATGGATAGGCGGCGAACAGATTTTTTGGTAGGGGAATCGACCAACCTTGTGCGAACATTTTCGACAACTTCGGCCGTTCGAACACGAGCTTCGCTCCCGCCTTTTTTCTTGCCTTTAACACATCCAGTGGCACGAAATTGCTTGACAGAATCCATGATTGCTTGCCTGCCTGGTGCGTCTCGACACTTATACTCCTTCCGGAACTTTCTTTGCACGGTTACAGGTAATTTTGTCTCGAAATACCATTCGACAACCTTGCATTTCTGCTCTGTTGATAAAGCGGGCGCCATTTTTCAACAATACGATTTTCATGCAGCGCCGTTGCAACAATACAAACTCCAACTATTTAGAAATTCGATATGGCGCTCATATTCTTTCAATTGTTTATCCCTAATGCACGTCATTCGAGTGAAATGGTCAGAAATTGGCTGAATCACCCGGTATTAGACAATGAGCCATACGACGAAGAACAGTTTTCGGAATTTACACCAGAATCTGTATCGGCTTCGGATAGTGATTAGATCCCATCGCCTAAAAAGAATAAAAATGCATCCAATAACTTTTGAACAAAAAAATAGCTGTAATTATTGCAAAAAATCGCTATTATTACTTTTAAAAAATGGTAATATCACGGTTAACTATTTTTATAAAGTTCATTTGTAGTTGTTCATTCATAGCGTATTACGGTCATTTCTTTTGCATTCCTTCTATGATAATTACGAAACAATAACGACAATGAATTGGAAAACTGCGATTATGTTTAAAAAATATTATATTTAACTTTTATATACATTAAGGAAAATTTCAGGAAAAAAAAAATTATCGTGGCCGCCATGCGAATCGAACCAAGGTTGTTTTCTCCAGAAGCCAATGCGTTACCGCTGAGTCACGTCATGGATGAAGAAAAGATGGATGGGACACTCCTATGCGTCGACCGTGAGTTTTATTTCAGTGGCGCTCTCTGGCGATTTGCGTAGTACTAAACTAAAACTGTCTGGGAAATAAAAAAAAATTGTTTCAGTTTCTGTTTTACGTAGTACTAAACCGAAACTTCAGCACGATCGTTTCGATTTGCGTAGTACTAGAAATTTTTTAAAAAAGAAATTCATATATTAAGTGGCTTTTTAAGATGAAAGTGTGCTTAGAAAGTTTTTTTATATTTTTTATTTTATTGTTTTTAGTCTGTTTTTAATTTTATTAACCTAATCTAAGCAGACAATTATATTTAGTACTACGCAAAGCTCCAGATGTCGCCCCAAAATCTAACTCACTGAGGAAGGCAATGGAGTGTCCCATCCATCTTTTCTTCATCCATGGTCACGTTAAGCTATTAGCTTGAGTTACAACAAGCTAATGGGATGTAAGTATTTCTACTTAATGTGAATTGGTAAAAAAAATGATTTTTTTTCCTCTGCAAATTTTGAGAAGTGCGTCGAATGGCTTTGCATGAGAGCTTAATTTGAAGTAATCTACTTGTACAATTTTTTTCATCAAAATCGGTGAGTAATTAGAGTCTCCTTGTAAGAGGGAAAAAAACATCAATTGAAGGATTAATGGGTACAAGAACACAATGAACAAACTGGCGGCAAACTTCTATGAAGATAGTATTGGAAAACTCTTCAATCGGTATGACAAATGTCTCATTCTCTACCTCAGGCCCGCCGCCAGAAATGTTTGGGCCCCTGACAACTGGGCTCGTGTGGGCCCCTCTGGGCTCTGCCTCGTGCCTTTACAAGCGTGGCTGACGAGGCCCCCCTTCCGTTGGGGCCCCGGACTAGAGTCCCGTTTGCCCCCCCCCCCTGGCGGCGGCCCTGTGTACCTAGTCAAAAAGTAATTTTGTTATTCACATTTGTCTTTATTTTTTACTTCATCGGAGGTTGTAAAAAAAATAGTCCTCATATTACGTAAGCTCACACAACTGAATCATAGCCGCATGTTATGCGCTTATCTCTTAATCACCATCCCCACCTCCCCATTCCCTATTTGTTAATTAACGCCCCCCTACCGCCCACTTGCTATATAACGCCCCCTCCATAAAGCTCTAGATAACCAATGACCCTGCCACCCACTTTGAAAAACACTGGGATAAAAACGCTTCTATTTAAATAACATATTCTGTGCAATAATCATAGTCTGTGCAATAGAAGAAAAAACCGGCGTGGTGCCAGAATCTGCTATTGCCAATCAGAAGCCTGGCTGTGCGCTCAATTAGGCTTCTGATTGGCTAATAGCACATTCTGGCACCACGCCAGTTTTTTCTTTTATTGCACAGACTTTAGCTGTCATTGAGGTAGTCCACAGCCCACTAGTTTATCTAGGCGGACTGTCTGTGTGAAATAAAATGGAATAGAAGAATTATTTCACAAATTTGCTTCTTGAACGAAATCTAAGTTTTTGAACTTGTAATTTAAATGGCTTTATGTTTCAATCAAAACAATGGCAACATACGTGCAAATAAATATAATTTCATTTTTTTCAAAGTAGAGCCATCTATGGAGGAAGAAAAAAAGCATCTTTTCTATAAAAAATTTCGAAACCATAAGCTTATATGATGGTTTTAGAAATCTACAAAAATTAGTTCCTGTAATAGATTAATTATTTTGGTTAGATTTTGTAAGAAAATTAAAGCAAATTTATGAAATAATTCTTTTATTTCAGCTTATTTCACACAGACAGTCCGCCTGCGAGTGCCGCCATTTTGAAAACAGCACTCAGGCCTTTATTTATAGTGGGCTGTGGGTAGTCTTTCATTGACGATAGTCCTGAATGCAGTATAAAGGGCGGTTCACATTCAGCGACTCGTGTCGAATTCGTCGAATCTTGCGCATTCAGCCCGATTTAGGTTGCCGGAGCACAACCATCGAGAAACATGGTTGCGGCCGGAGCCGTTTCACGTTGATCGAATTCGCGGCGGAAAGCGGGTTTTGGAGTTCCAACCGTGTTCGAATTTTCTCTTAATTTCGTATTTAAAAATGAATAAAAAGTTATTTCTAACAATAAAACTTCAGGTAAAATCATTTTTTTTAAATATTTTTGACGCTTATAACAACTGAAGAAAAAGAAAAGACAGGCACGTAAGAGGATAGACTCGAACCCGCAAGTTTCGCTACCGTAGGCAAGTGCCTTAACCAATTCCGGCGAAATTTGTGCAAATTCTTTAGGTATACATGTATAAGCAGGGAAGAGGGAGGAGCTGATATAAGCTCCAATCCTTGACGTCGCTTTTTTTAGGTTTTCTTTTGACGTCGTTTTTTTAAAAAACGAAGGCGTATAGACCTAAACCCTTTTACACGAGTTACGTTTAGATGGCCCCCAACCTGTATGTTTAAGCCCATCGAAATCTGTGGAAGGTGTTTGTGTCCTCCCCTTGTAAGTGGCATTAGCACGACAATATAATTTTAAAAAATTAATTTATTTCAAGGAAATAACTATTTAAAGAAAGTATTATTGAATTTTTAGAATGTAAGAAAAATAGAAAAAAAAATTGTCTTAATTGACCAAACAGCCAAGCCGTCATAAAAAGGGAAATCTTTTGTGCGGCGCCCATGTGATTAGTTGTCGTAACTCTCTAAATATTACTATTTTGTTATTGGTGTCTTGGCGAGTTGGCTAAATGCAAACGAAAAAATGCTTTAATTTATGATACGACTTGAAATACAATAATACATATTTCACTTTATTTAAAAGTGAACAATCAGATTTTAATTATATAAACCTTCAATGAAACATCGTAATAAATACCTATAACTTTATTTATATATTAGGCTCATAGATGTTGACACCTCCTTTCAATTTATTTTTTGACCTAGTCTATCCGTTATTGTACAATCTTCTTTTTTCAATTTTTAGTTTTCCTGCTTTTTTATGCCGTTTCTCCTGTTAAAATTTTTGTAAAGTAAGTTTAACAAATTCTTGCGCCAGACTGTTTTGCTGCTGAACAGTTATCTGCTGAATCTCTACTCAAATTTTGTTGTTATCTATCTAAAACTATGAATAGCCCGGGCAACAACAAGTATACTTCAGCTAGTCGTAAATACGTATCTCTCCTCAAAAATAAAAAAGAATTAAAGAAAAAAAAAATTAAAATCATATTTAAAATACAAAGTAACATTAAAAAATAATTAATAAACATAATTTTAATGAAGAATAAAGGAAAAAGAAGACAACAAACAGATACAAATAACATAATATATAAAATTCCATGTAAAAATTTTTTTTATGTAGGTCAATCAATAAGACTATTAAAATCCAGACTCAAAGAACACGAAAAATCCATCAGATTAAAAGATAATAAATTGTAACAAAAAAAAATCATCCAATAAATTGGAAAACAGTAAAATTACAAAAGAACAAAATTTCTTTAAGAGTGATAAAAGAAGCAATAGCAATAAAGTTAAACGATAATAATTTGACAAAACCAAATAGTTTGGTAACTATTAAAAGAAATTTAAACAAGAAATTAATGCCCCCGACGAGGGTATAGGAAGGTAGCGGAGGCACTGGAAAAATATTCATATTTTTTTATCCATTTTTATTTGCACTTTTTAACCTCCCAGTTTAGTTTTGTTTTTTTTTTTTATTAAAAAAAAATTGATTTTCTCGAATGTAGTATTGAGAAAAATCTCAAAGAGCTCTATCTTTTGTTTCTCGTCATTTCTGATCGAATGACATATCACATACCATATATTGCCATTTGAAAATGTTAATATTTCTAAAGGCCTTTTTATTTACAATATTTCTATTTCTGTTGTTTGGAATGTTGAATAATATCCTTTAAAATAATTTCATTTTAAGCAAAACCTTAATTGCTAGAATCTATCTGTATAAGTTGCTTCGTCCGTTTTGTGGTCCGCAAATCCGGACTTATGATTAGTTTGAAGTGCAGGCTCGAAAAAGAGAATAACCAAGAGGATGACTCGGACGAAGCTCGATCGCATCTGCTAGGAAAACTAGCGCCAGCCACGATACCTACTGTTGTAGTTCGTTAAGTTAGATTCATGTAATTTATATTAATTAGATTAGGTTAGTGTAAGTGAGATTAAGTTAGATTAGGATAGTGTAATTAGGTTAGTGTGATTATCAGAACTTCGCAGCACGAATGAGAACATGAAGAGCTACAGCATTAGGTATCGTGGCTGGCGCTAGCATCAAGTATAGACCAGATCTGATGTCTATCCAACAGCATAGGGTTGAGCAAAAAACAAATACAAAAAGAGAGGCGGTTGCTTCCGCAGAAAAATGCTCTATGGATGGATACACGCCGTACGAACATGAAACCGGAGCAAATAAACACGGAGCGACAAAGGAATACTTTGTTAATACTTTTTGTCCTTGCCACTTGTTACCCTCTGCCCGACAGCGCCGGGACTATTCCCTTGTGTTTTAATCACGGTCTATAGATGTTCATGGTCATCGAGCTTCCGTCTTTTTCCATTGTTTCGAGAAGCTAAGGAAAACAGTTCGCGCCAGGTGCCGCATAGATCGCACTAGGGCCGACCGTGACCTGCGATAGAGGTTTTTCATTGAAACTGAAAATGAAAATAAAGTTTCTATCTCGATAAGGCGGCGCTGCAGGCGCAGTTGGGCCATTTGTTAATTTTGGTTTGTTCAGTGATTGTTCTAATTGAAATGTAAAAATCAACAATATAAGAAAACACATTGTCCAGTTTAAAACAATAAGACTTTTAAAAGGAAGATTCTGAAGATGGGGCGAGGTAATAAAATAAACAATGCAAAAACGTTAAAAATTAAGGATAATTTTAAAGAATAACTAAAGATTGGTCCATGAGGGTTTTTTATCATACGCTTCAGATGTTAAATTATTGATGTAAATAGGAAAGAAAATTCCACAGCCTGGATTCGAACCAGAAACCTTCAGCTTACATCACTAACGTGTAAGCAATTGCGCCACTGCAGAACTGAAAACATTACGCTAGTTACCTAGTTAGCAGGGTGGGAATACTTTTCCTAAGTCTAACCCTGGAATAAAAAAAAGACTGAAGAAAAATTGAAAAAGCTGACATTTCGGATAGATGATATCCTTTGTCAAAGCAAAATGTACAAGTGTTTTGCCTTGATATTTACTTTTTTTGCTTTGACAAAGGACAGCGTCTATCCTAAATGCCAGATAGAAGAGAAAGATATTAATTTTCATTCACTAGAAGATAAGATATTAATATTTTAAACTGCACAAGGACTTCGTAAACACCTGTATCATTATTAATTCATATTTTAATTATACTTAAGCAAGATATTTCTATCCTGATAAAATTTAACAAATTCTTAGCATTTAAGGAAAAGTTGCTTTTTTCGGGAGAGGGGAGGGAGGAATGAATGGAAAAGATTTTGTTATCGTTTTCTCTTAAATTTCTTTTTATGGCACGATCTAGATGCCTCCCTGAGTCGAGTATCTAAGCGAAAAGAATGAGTGATAAATTGGGAGTAAAGTCGAGAATTTCATGCTCCATTGTGAAAATTCTTTCTTCCTCATATCTAACTAAATGCTTTTATAATTTCTTAATTTCAAAAACTGCTTTGTAAAAAAATTAAATACCAGTTCAGATTAAATAAATTTTAGGATAATTGTTTTTCACTTTACATTCTTTCCTATCTTTGCACAATATGTCTGTAACTATGCAAGTCTGTAACGAAAAATTCTACACGAGCGCTCGAGTAGATATTAATTCTAAGTTAAAGCAAGTTAGATGTTAATTATATCCAAAAATTCTTTGGAACCTATTATATTTGGCAAAGAAATTCAAATCTAATAATTACTTGCAATCGAAATTGTAAAAAAAGAATACTTAATGAGAAAATTTATTTATAAATATGGTAATGATGGATTTTATTCGTCCAGAACAACGGAATAAGTTGGAGATGTAGTGAAAAACCTGCCGTTGTCACATCAGTGAATTTACATTCTGTGGTATAAGCAATTTATTAATGAACGAAATCATAATCGCTAATCTCCACCAAATTAATTTTTCAATATACGTGTAAGATAATGAATATAATCCACGTCTTAATTGGTTTCACCTGGTTTCTGCATTAAATTTCTACAATAGAAACGAGTATGAAATAAAAGTTCGTGTATAATTTCCATTTCTTTCTAATGAAAGTTTAAATTGTTTGGAAAACTTAAATTTCAAAAAGAAAAAACATTAACCTGGATGTAATAGCGAACAGTTCTTAAAATTCTTTTATTTGTTTTGGCCGTTCCACTTCTTAGAAATACTATAATTGTCAAAATGAATGGTAATACCGTTTCATAGAAAATGAACACACCAAATATTAAGAGTTTTAAAAATTACATTTTATTTTATAATATGACGACACAGAAAGAGTAAAAAAATTAAGACTATGGACTAAATTATATCTTACATTATACTGTTCCTGTCTGCAAATATTTGGAATTCTATTAACGTAAAAGCTTTCTTCACGTAGATACGAGTCCCTTTTATGTTGTTTACGACATTCAGACAATATTGCTTTTTTAATGTTCTGCAATAGTTCTATACTCAATTGAATTCAGCTGAAACATGGACATATTTTTTGGCATTAAAACGAAAGGAAAACTTAGACTGCTATACAATGAATATTAATTTATAGCAATCTGGAACACTTTTGCTCCACTTTCAAACACTTTCGCTCCAGCAGTTTATGCCGTTTGTAACTTTTTAAGAGGAGATGATATTTAAAAAAGGTAATTTTTTGTATGTAAAACAATAACTTGTTACAAACGGTTATAAAAATTAGTACTTTACAAAGGAAATCTTTGTTCATTACTAACAGGCTGGAATTATTATGAGTAATATGCTCTTAGTTAAGCATATCCTATTAAGCCAGTTAAACAAGCTGCAATGATGACTCTAAAATGAGGAAAACAATTTAGTCACGACAGTTGCATGAAGAGTCGTTTATAAAAGCATATGTCACTTATCATGTCTAACTGCTATATACAGAATAATTTATTACACTTTAATAAATAGTAATTTATTTGACATTTATAAATAATTTGGTTAATGGATAGCTCTACTTGGTAGAATTAGACCAAAGCACAATTACACTCGAGCACGATAACCTCTGCATAAAATAAAGTTATTAAGTTCGTGATGCACAATTAAGATTCATAAAATAAAGTGCATCACGAACTTAATAACTTGTTAATGAGATTTTGAACGTCAGAGGAAAGCTTTATTATCAAAATAGACACTCCGTGATTGGCATATTTTATAGATTGGATTGCAACAGTAGACTTCATGATATACTGTACAGCATGTTGCATAAATCCCTCCGAGATTTCGAAACTCAGTAGCTCATGGGCTGAATCACACAAACGGAATGAGGGCATGCCAGTAAACATAATTTTACGGACTTCGGTCATACGGACATCCGGATGGTACGGACACCCCAGGTGAAAAATAGATTAAGATTTGGAAACATCTCTCGAAACCATGAGCAAATCTTTTTTGTTGATGGCATAAATTTAAAGTCTATAAAAGACAGGGTTTAACTGTTAAAGTGATAGTATTAATTAGCAATTACTAAATACAATTTTTGGCTACAAAAGAATTTTAGAATTTATTAAAATTTATAAAAGCTGCCACTTGTTAAGGATATAATTAACATGGTTATCTGGAAAGATATACATCTATACATTATTCAAGAGAATAAATTCCGTAAATTCCAGAGTTTAAAATTAAATATCTCTACCCGAAATAATAATGGAAATCTAGACACTGAAATATATTTGAGTTTTTCCTAATGGGGACAACTTGTTCTCCATTTAATATGTTTGGAAATTAAAAAAAAAAGTAGGAAAAAATAGATAATAATTTAATTATCTACTTAAATAATAAAATATACTTTTTCAAATGAGATTTAAAAAGACTCATCAACTCATTCATGATGAAAATTTCAACCATTCGATTCGGTGACAGTCCTTGAAAAACAGCAACAGGTGGACAGTCTTTACCAAAAATAAATTAGTGATTAGATGAAATTGCTGCACAACTAATTGGTCGCGTGAAAAAAGACGTTTTCCGCCTTCATATATATGATATCGTATAATTAACCGAGAAAACCGTTTAAGCAAGGTCGAGTCACGTAACATCATAATAATCATCCTGAGATTTCAAGCACAAAGATTCACGTACACATCAGTCGATTCGTTTTCCTATTACTATTTGTATTATTCATGTCATACAACATTAAAACATTACCGTTCTAATAGCATAGAAACCACTGTTTACTTGCTGGTAGACGAAAAGAGGAAATTTAGCAAACTAATGCGATTTTATTTCAAAAAGTCATCGTTATATTAATTGACGATTACTTCAGACTGACTACTTTCCAATTACATATGAAATCATATTCTCTACAATTCAAATTAGTTACATATGCTATTTTATAATTAAAATGCTTCGAACAATACAATAACAATAGCTATTAGAAATATATTATAAAGAAGGAGAAATTGAAGGGAAAAGCATTAATGTTACTGAAAAAAAATTGCCAAAAAATGAATCTCCTATGAAAAAAGAACGGTCATGTTTGGAAGAGATTTCCCGGTTGAAGATGCACCGGAGACGACGATGGAGGTCAAATCGTTCAAGGTCTGAGAAGGACTTAATTAAATGCACCCACATTACTGAAAATAATTGCGAAATTATTTAGACTTTCTGAAGTGAATATTTTTTTCACCATGAGACAATAGTTATTTGTTTGTCATTGAAAGTTTTATTTTTCACTATATCCCTTCCGCCAATTGGACGATAAGAAAATTGTGTTCACAGTCCAACGCCATATTTCCTTAAAAAATACGATGCCATGAAGATGCATCATTGTTCTTGTCACATAGCGTCGAAGGGGAGTGGAAAAAGTAAATTTATGTTCATAAAGTGAATGAAGAATAAAAACAATTGTAAATAAAGACAATCACTCTGAAATCCTTATGGCTGCTGCAATGAACGTGAACATAATTTTAGCAAGCCACACCTGGTAAACTTCATGGTTTCTATTATGTTTATTCAGAAAGGCTTCGCGTAATAAATTTTTATTTAGTTTACATACATGTAAATTCAAAATGTTATTCACTTTACCTATTTTGCAATGCCAAAATGAGTAGTTAAGACGGCTCCTCGAAGAATCATGTGAGTAGCATACTGACATCATTTTAACTGTATATTTTATTTATGAATTTTGTATTTATTCAGTTACGTAAATTCTTACAACAATTTTTAAGTAACAAAAATTTTTTTAACAATAATTTTTAAATAATACATTTTTTATCATATCCGTTAGGGTTTAAAGATAATTTTCTTTCAAAGATTACGGAACTTTGCAGAATTTAGAGTTCGAACACTTTTTATACAAGCTTTTAAGTAACATTCTACAACCACCATTTACGAAGATCAAATCCTCAATTTTATATACAATTCTGTTCCCTTAGATACCGTCTAATCATGCCATATATCGGCCATGTAAGAAAAAAAAATGCCAATTGTTGATTTGATGAAATAACAAACAGGCTTGATCAACAGGAAAATTGAAAACAAGATCAATTGCAGTGATATCAATAGTGGAATTTAAAACCTGTGGATCACAAATGCTCATATGCCACTTCACTTCCATTTGGATCTTCACTTTATGATTAAAAAATATTATAGAATTCGCAACTGCCTATTTGAATTATATCCACCGAAATACGCTATAGGTAATACGTTAATACGAAAGCAAATGTGAATTACGATCTGTTTTAAACAGAAAAGCTTAACAGCCTTAATCTGGAACTTATAACTTGTAGGTCCTTAATCCTTTTGAAAATAATGCAAAGTTCGACGTATCCTGCTAAAAAAAATTATAGGCACGAGGAAATTGGGATTTCACGTCACTTGAAGCCTGTTAAACGGGAAGAAAATTTGTTCTACCCCCGCAAGATCTATTCACTTTTTACGGCCTTGCTCTATGATGTACTTTTTGGGCAGTAAAATATACGAACGAATGGGGGAGGTCATCATTTTCGTTAAGGGCTGCTAAAAAAAAACAAAAAACAAGTAACATGAATTTGTGAGAATTTGTAAGACATTAAACGCCGCCTATGTATTTGAATCGCAGATTGTATTTATACAGGGTGTAAATTTTAAGTTGACAAAGCAGAATAACTCGAAAAATAAGCTTCACACGAAAAAATGCGTATAATCCAAAGTTGATTATTTTCGAGGGGGCATCTGCTGGTGCTAAAATTAGCCCACCCCCCCCGGCCCCTGGGGGTGGGGCGGGGGGCAACTTTAAAATTTCAAATGGGAACCCCTATTTTTTATTGCAGATTCAGGTCCTACATAAAAAACTACGTACATTTTGTCTGAAACATTTTTTTTTATTTTTGGTAGATGGCGCTGTAATTCAAGAAAATCCATTTTCTCATTTTTGCGTGGAAAT
>JAHWFO010014826.1:2848837-2895003 GCA_023313115.1 Rhysida immarginata
ACAATAAGGGAATCTTTAGGTGTTGAGCCGCTACTTCTCCGCATTGAGAGGTCTCAGTTGCGCTGGTATGGCCACGTGATTCGGATGCCGCAAACTAGTCTTCCTAGGCAGTTGTTATTTTCCAAGCCGGTGGGTAAGGGACCAAGGGGTCGGCCTAGAACCAGGTGGCTAGACTACATGGAGAATCTGGGTTCGAGTCGCTTGGATATTACCAGGGAGGACATGCGCCTGATGGCGGAAGATCGCGATCGCTGGAGATCCTCCATAGGGCTGCTGCCCCCGCGACCCTAACGGATAAGCGGGTTTGAAAAGTAAGTAAGTAAGTACATTGCTGTCCGCCATTTTGTTTAAACAAACAATCGGTTGTCATGTCAACCAGATGAGTGGTGCTGCATTTGCATGACAGGCGGTAGTTGCCATCCCAACAATGAAAGTTTAGATTCTTACAACAATGAAATTTATAAAAAAAATAAAGTCCAGGTCAAATTTGTACGCCCCTCGTATTATTCATTTATTTTTAAATAAATATTTTCTTACTCTAATTGACTCTAGAATTGCTGTATGTAAAGTCCTTTTCATTCTGCAGATATTGATCAAAGACCGACCCTTGCTGATTCATGTTGGTTCATGCTGCATATAAGTCGGATATATGTAAATATTAATTAACCTTTATTAATATTTATAAATTTCACTTAAAATCTACAGCGTATTAGATTTTGTGTAGAAATCTTAAAAAATAAAAGTGGAAAAAAACTTTCTTTCACTTCTTGGGCTGCTCTGGACATGGAAATATCTGAAACATTCATTTGACTGAAATTAAAGCTATTAATTTTTATACGAGGGAAAATCATAAAGTAATATTATTTATTTTTTAAGAAAACATTGTAGTAGGTGGTGGGAAAAGTGGATATACTTTTTGAACTTGTCGCCTTCCCTCGTCATTTAAAAGCACCGTGACTGTGCTGAGATCTAGTGGAGGCGTGCAATCGCAATCGGCAGGATGGCGTCGTTGATCACATCGTCCACGCTGGAAGAGCAAAGAGCTGTAATTCGTTTCTTTCTTGCGAAAGGTGGTCCACCCAAGGAAATTCACAGTGAAATGCAGAATGTGTATGGCAACGACTGCACGGCCGACGCAAATGTGTGGGGCATGGTGCAAAAACTTTTCCGAGGTGAAGTGCGCCGGTGGCTGTACTCGCAGGAAACGGACTTCTATGCGATGGGCATTCAAAAGCTTATACCACGATGGGAAAAATGCCTTAATCGCAATGGCTCATGCGCAGAGAAATAACCAGAACATTTATATGAACTTTGTACATTTTGTTTTTTCATGTCTGCTCCAGCACTTTCTTAAAAAAAATAAATAACGTTACTTTTTGATTTTCCCTCGTAGTTAGAGAGAAAAGGACAAAATTTTATTTATAGAAAGGGAAAGAAATGGAAACAGATTTTGAAGAGAAAAAGAAAATCGCATATCCACGGTAGCATTATTCCATATATATGTATTTGGTAAATGTTCCAGTTTAAAGTTTTTATCTGCTTTACTTAAACAAGTGTATCTTAAACGATTAGTTAATTTTAAAAAATTCGATTGTTATTTAATATTCATTATCCAAAAGATACAAATAAATTTTTTACTTTCTTTTGTTTTCTTATCTCTATCTCGAATATTGTTCTTGGAAGATTGGTATAATTGGTTGCAGCATAGAAATTCGGTTTTTCAAAACGAGAAATGGGTTTTAATACCAATCTGATTTTTAAAAAATTTCCTGAATTAAAGTAATTAGTAAAAAAGATAGAAGCTTTATAATATATCTTTTAATTGGAGAAATGACTAACAACCGGTTTCGTCTTTCATACCCGGCTTATTCAGACTATGATATGATGATAATAGAAGCTGCTTTTTTTAAAATTTGAAATAAGGTATTGATTACAATAAAGATATTATTTACAGTGAGTTTTGATATACAACAATGACTGGTTAGGAAACAATTGATTGAACAATAATTATAAGGGATAAAATACAATTATACAGGGTGTTTTTGAATTGGGTTCAGATTTTTTGGGAGATGATAGAAGAGGTCCTTAGAAGTATTTTTTGTCATATGAACATGGGGTCCCCGCAGCTCCGTTTACTTCCAATACTGCATTGAACAATCAAATGACACCGGGACGCAGTGTGCGTTGGTAGGCCTATATTATTTTATTTTTAACAATTAACACAAGCAATCTACTGTAATAACTTTTAAAGTAATTGTTTGCAAAGAAATTTCAAAGTGCACGTGCTTGTTTGTTGAAAAGTCTTAGGACAAACTTCGTCAAGGAGATTCCATGGTATCCAACCCCTTTGTAAAATACGATTAGTCCATATGTAAATGAACTAATCGCATTTTGGGAAAGCAGTAGGTAAAGATTTGTTTTAAAAAGTTCACTTGATGTACAGTATGAATCGTTTTACATGGAATGAGCATGCAGACATGCATCTGTGTCTCGGTGCTGCTGGTACCATGGATGGTGTAAGGCGTTTGCATGCTGAACGTTATCCCAACCGAATTCTTCCCAATTCACGAACATTTGGTGCAGTAGATCGTCGTCTAAGAGAAACAGGCGCATTCGCTCATGATAATCATCAGCGTGGACGTCGTCGGTGGTTACGCTCCCCTAAATTAGAGGATGAAGTTTTGGAAAGGTTTAAGACCGAAATCCATCGACAAGTACTCGCGCGGTCGGAGCTGCTTTGAATACTAGTCATACCACTGTATGGAACATTTTACATGACAACTTGCAACATCCGTTCAAGCTTCGAAAGGTGCAGGAATTATGTCCCAATGATCATGGTCCCCGGCGTGCTTTCGCGGAATGGTTTATGCAGCAACAGAATAGGATTCCAGACTTTCCTTCCACGGTTTTGTGGACAGATGAGGCAACGTTTACGCGAGAGGGAATGTTCAATAGCTACAATAGTCATCCACGCGTACATCAATCCATCATAAGGCGTTGCGAATTGTGCTATGAAGAAAATGGCGGTCATTTCGAACAATTACTGTAAAAGTCATACTGTAGATTGCTTGTGTTAATTGTTAAAAATAAAATAATCTAGGCCTACCAACGCACACTGCGCCCCTGTGTCATTTGATTGTTCAATGCAGTATTGTAAGTAAACGGAGCTGCGGGGACCCCATGTTCATATGACAAAAAATACTTCTAAGGACCTCTTCTATCATCTCCCAAAAAATCTGTACTCAATTAAAAAACACCTGTATAATGGATAATTTTTTCAATTATAAAAGACTAGCTGATATCCCCGGCCTTGCTCGGGCTCTTTTTTGAAGAAATTTTGCAATATCTGAATGTGAATATATAGAAAAAATGAACAAATGAAAAAAGCTTGAATTAATATAGTAAAAATTTATACTGAAAGATCGAAAATAATTATTTTAAAATGCTCCCAATGGATGGCCTCTCCAACTATCGGCCCTTTAGTAGTTCTACCCGACTTCGCTCCTTTTGGAATGTTGTCTATAACTGAGAGAGTTTGACGCAGTGCCGGAGAAAAAAGGAGGAGAAAAATCTTCATTTTTTCTGTACATTCACAATCAGAAATTGCAAAATTTCATCTAAATTTCATAAGAGCCCGAGCAATGCCGGGCATATCAGCTAGTTCATAATAAACCGAAAAATAGTCCTAGATAGCCTACTTGAAATAAATTTTAAATTAAAGAACAAAATCCATATTTTATGACCAATGTAAAAACTAAGTTTTCAACATGCGATTTTGTATATTAATTTATGAAAACCAATAAAAAAAAAATTCCGGTAAAAATCCGGAAAACATAAAATATCGGAAAATTCGATCCAGATAATCAAAAAATAAACTAATCAGAGAGTTATCGTGAATTGCCATCACAGTGCCAAATTTCATTTTTCTAGACATATTCTTACTCGCGAAAGACTGGAAAAACTGCGAAAAATCGCATATTTTTACGGAGGGTCTTAGGGCAGCAAAGGGGTAAAATATGGAAAAAAAGCAGAAATTAGTTATTTGCAAATTATGTGAACTATTCTTCGTCCAAATATCTAAGTCATACGTGAATTTGCCACAAAGTGGAGTTGATAAGACGCGAACGTCAAAATTAGGCCTATTTTCTGAATTTTTTGGATTTCTGCCCCCTTTAAAACCGATTTTCAAATGCTCCCTTTTTATATAAGTCATTTACATCCTCGTGCGCAATTTTGAAGCTCTCCGCATTTCCACTTGGGAGTTACTCGCAAAAACACAAAACGGCAGGCCTAACTTTGGGCCTCCCTGGCCCCTCTCACAAAGCGAAAATCGAAAAACCCAGAAAACAGCTTTTTGGAAATATCCCCGAGAAGCTTCCCTCCGAGTTTTGTTGCTTTATATTTATTCCCCGCGAAGTTGCATCAAAATTTCAGAAAATTTTGTGAAACACTCCCGAAAAACGGTATTTTTCAGCTTTCGCACCCTTAAAATTCAAATATCGAAAATCGGGGAAAATATTTTTTTGGCACGGTAGCTAGAAACCTTCCTGCAAAATTTCGAAGATCTGCGTTCATTAGGGGCGGGGCCACGCGACCGGACGTGCAACTTCTTTCTGTCCTCCTGGTGGGGCAGGGGGTCCGAATTTCGGAAAACCCCGTCTTAGCACGCCCCTACGCCATCCGTCCTATGACCCCATCGAGTTTCGAGTCGATGGCCCCAGTAGATTTTGCTGTGCGATGATGAGTCATCAGTGGATGTCCTCTTTTATATACAGGGTAGTTATAATTAAAGTGACACCATTTAGACCCTTCTAGCGGCCGTTCTGGTAATCAGATTTTGACGAAACTTGAGATATATGTTATACAGACCATGGGGAAGAAGAAAATTAGTTCACATTTTGACCGCTACGTCAAAATACGGCGCATGAATAATAACAAAAGCAAGTTAGAAGCAGAGAAATTTATAAAATCAGAGCATTTGTTCAATGTGCATTCCATTTGTGTCAATGACATGTTCAAATCGCATTATTGCATGTTCGACAGTAGAGCGAAGGGTTTCCTGAGAAATCGCAGCGATATGGCGTGTTATGCTTGCTTTCAATTCAGGGACAGTCCGTATTCTTCCTCCATAGACATTATCATCTTTCAAATATCCCCACAACCAGAAGTCACAAGGGCTTAAGTCCGGCGAACGAGGAGGCCATGCAGTTGGAAAAGTTCTCGAAATCACCCGATCATCTCCAAAATGAGTATGGAGCAGTTCCTTCGCTTGTCGTGCAATGTACCCCACATAAAGACCATCTTGCATAAAGACAGTAGTGTCTAAATACTGTCTTTCTTGTAAATTAGGAATGACTTTCTGCTGCAGAAGTTCGCAGTAACGAGCACCAGTGATTGAACATCTTTTAGTGCCTTGAGGAGTGTTCTCTTCAAGGAAAAAGGGGCCAAGAATGAAATGTGAAGTGAATCCGCACCATACAGTCACGTAATCAGAGTACAAAAGCTTTTCATCCACAACCATCGGCTTTTCAGTACCGCAGGTGCGACAGTCTTGAGCATTCACTGCTCCGTCTAGTGTGAAATGCGCTTCATCTGATGTTTCACAAAATGTTCCATGGCCATGCATTATCGACAGAAACTGGCAAGCAGAATCAGTGCGTTTTTCCGGATCTTCATGAAGCAACTTTAGAACCACCTGAATCTTGTATGGATACCACTTTAAAATGGAACGCAAAACCTTTTGTACCGTAGATCACGGAATAGACAAATCACGTAATACGGCTCGAGCACTTGCTGAAGAATATTGGGAACTTGAAGCACTCTCCACTACAGCAGCAGCAACGTCTTCCACAGTCTCGTTTACAATTCGTTTCCGTCCTCTCCCTGGCAGCACACCCAACTCACTAGTTTCTTCAGATATCTTAATCATCTTTTTTAAACCATTAATGGACATAGGCCCATTTCGCAAATTTTTCAAACGTCGATATTCACTTTGGGCAGCAGAAGCGTTATTGCAGTTCTGGTAAAACTATTTCAACTATAAAGCTCGATCCTTTTTAGCTAAAGCCATCGTGAAGAATGACTTTACATTTCATTTCACTGTCATTTTAAAGCTTTTCTAATTTTACATCTCATTTGCATAACGTCTCTGATTGAGTAAACATTCTCTGATAGTTTCTTACATGACCAGCGCCATATTTTGACGTAGCGGTCAAAATGTGATTTAATTTTTTTTATTGCAAAATTCTCTTCCCCATGGTCTGTATAACATATATCTCAAGTTTTGTCAAAATATGATTACCAGAACGGCCGCTAGAAGGGTCTAAATGGTGTCACTTTAATTATAACCACCAAGTATATAGATTAGAAATTGACGCTAAAATTTGGAAAATATCAAAGTTTGTCTGGGATAGCCAGTAATTTTTTTAAATTTAAAGTTTCTCCTTCTTTCGAAGTGAATCGTCAGAAATTGGATATATCGAGGTTAACAAGAGGTTAGCCAGATTCCTGCGATCCAGATTCTAAGCGAGATAACAAAACCCAAGACCCGTAGACTTTCCAAAAAACTTTGTGTTGAGGAGAAGGCTTTGCAGATTTCAATACTTTATAGAATTTTGATTTTGAAGGGATCATTGAGGCATGCTTTCTTCGATGGGTGATAGGATGTCCTGTTTCGAGAAAGTGGTTTGCATAGGTAGAGTTATTGTTGTTTCTTTTGAATGATGCGATGTGCTCTTTGTATCTTATTGAAAAATGTCGCGTTGAGAGTCCGATACAAAATTTGTTACATATGGCGCAATCTAATTTGTTACATATGTTACATACTCGGGAGTTTTCGAATTTTGATGCATTAGGGGATTGGGTTGGTGAGTTGAGGATGGATTGGAATGTGTGTGTGGTGAGGAATGTGCGTGAGATGTTTAGATTTTTGGATGATAAGTATTTGGCTAATGGAATATGGAATTAATGGTAAAAATAAGGGTGATCCAATTTTTCTTTTGAACAGAATTTTTTTGGTGTTGTATATTATTTTTTCTTTGTTGGGTTAGTTTTGGGACGATGGATGGATGGTAACCACTAGTTATTATAAGGATTTAATTATTTCGAGTTCTTCATTGTGGGCTCTTTTGTCTAATGGGATTTTTTGTGCTCAGTTTATTTGATATCTGAAAGGGGACATTTTATGGAACCATAGGTGGTTAGTGGATGAATGTATAAGATTGGAAAATGTGATAAGTTTTCGGTAGATTTTGAATTCTAAATGGGTTTTGGATAGGTTTTTGGGCAACTTATGGATTTCCAAACACGTAGTAATGCCGTATGCAAATTAACTTAGCGGGAGATGACGATAAAAAGGATAAATCACTTTTGTTTACCATTAGAGAGAGAACAGTCTTCTTGCCAGGAAAGAAAATTTAATTCGTACAAAATTTAATGTTGCTTCTTAAACGTTAAACGAGGAGGATTGCTAGTTATAACGTCATTTTCATTTTAATAGATGAGAGTTATACTGACTAAGAAGTAATTGAAAAAATTAAATAAAACTATTTGAGACGTAGGCACTAAGGAATAGAACTATTTAAACCAAAGCTTGTTTTGAAAAATTGCAAATTTTTAAAAATAAAACTTATCGATGCAAAATAAAACAAGTCTTGATCGAAGAAGATACATTTATTTCAATTAAGTAAGGAGACGAAAAAACATGAGACATATAGTAGCAATGGTTCCCATGGAATTCAGTTTTTAATAGCTTTTCATCTTTTCATCAAAAAGACTAGATTGTCTGACCTTCTGTCTACATAAAACTTTCAACGGAACTTGGGCTTTCTTGCCCAAAGGAAAAAATCACGAATTTACAGTCAGATATACAGATAAACAGAAAGACCCCCTATTGAGAACAAAAATTAAATTTGTGCTTATAAATTTATATGCGAGTGGTCACACGAAAAGGGACCTGAAGGGATTGGAAATGTTTTTTTGTTTGTTTGTTTTTATGATGATTTACAATAGTTGGACTTTCAGTTTTATTTTAGTCTAAACAAAACATTATTATAGTGAACATTTTTGGAATGTTGTCTATACCTGATTGAGTTTGACGCAGTGCCGCAAAAAAAAGGTGGAGACAAATCTTCATTTTTTCTGTATATTCACATTCAGAAATTGCAAAATTTCATAGAGCCCGAGCAATGCCGGGCATATCAGCTATTTCATAATAAACCGAAAAATAGTCCTAGATAGCCTACTTGAAATAAATTTTAAATTAAAGAACAAAATCCATATTTTATGACCAATGTAAATACTAAGTTTTCAACATGCGAGAAACTAAGTTATGAAAACCAAGAAAGAAAAAAAAAATTCTGGTAAATGTCCGGAAAACACAAAATACCGGAAAATTAGATCCAGATAATCAAAAAATAAACTAATCAGAGCCTTATCGTGAATTGCCATCACAGTACCAAATTTCATAAATCTAGACAAATTTTTACTCGCGAAATACTGGAAAAACTGCAAAAAATCGCAGATTTTTACGAGGGGTCTTAGGGGGGCAAAGGGGTAAAATATGAAAAAATCAGAAATTAGTTATTTGCAAATTATAAAAACTATTCTTGGTCCAAATAACTAAGTCATACGCCAATTTGCCAGAGTGGGGTTGATCAGGCTCGAACGCCAAAATTAGGCCTATTTTCTGAATTTTTTTGAATTTCTGCCCTCTTTAAAAAATCGATTTTCAAAGACCAAGGAATGCTCCCTTTTTATATATCTTATCTTATCTGGTACAGAGGGTAGATTATCGCAAGCGATAATCTGCGGCACCTACTCCTACGAGGGAGTTTTGCGCCATCCCATTAATAACGACTGCTACGAGATGACAGTAGCAGTCGGGACCGACGGCTTAACGTGCCCTCCGAAGCACGGGGGGTTTCATGATGGAAAAGCTGCTGGGGATAAACGAACCAGAGGCTATCACCAACTGCTGGAACACCAGCTATGGTCAATCGGCAAATGGGTCAGACCAAAGTCCCCCAACAGCCGCGCCCCAAATAGCTGTCCCGCCAGCAGTGGCCCTCAAGCCCGGGCCGTCACCCAACCAGCAGCTGGCCGCGCCTGAAGTTGCTGAACTCCATCGATTGGCAAGCCAACCGACGAGACAACCAGGCCACGGCCACCCCCCCCCCCTTTTTATATAAGTCTTTTACATCCTCGTGCGCAATTTTGAAGCTTTCCGCATGGAAGTTACTCGGCAAAAACACAAAACGGTGGGCCAAACTTTGGGCCTCCCTGGCCCCTCTCACAAACCGAAAATCGAAAAATCCAGAAAATGGTTTTTTGGAAATATCCCCGAGAAGCTTCCCTCCGAGTTTTGTTGCTTTATGTTTATTCCCCGCGAAGTTGCATCAAAATATCAGAAAATTTTGTGAACCACCCTCGAAAAACGGTATTTTTCAGTTTTCGCACCCTTAAAATTCAGAT
Organism: Rhysida immarginata; assembly: GCA_023313115.1. NCBI lineage: Eukaryota > Metazoa > Arthropoda > Chilopoda > Scolopendromorpha > Scolopendridae > Rhysida > Rhysida immarginata. The sequence continues at coordinate 2,858,309 of JAHWFO010014826.1, forward strand.
ATCGAAAATCGGGGAAAATACTTTTTTGGCATGGTAGCTAGAAACCTTCCTGCAAAATTTCGAAGATCTGCGTTCATTAGGGGCGGAGCCAGGTGACCGAACATGCAACTCCTTTCTGTCCCCCTGGTGGGGCAGGGGATCCGAATTTCGGAAAACCCCGTCTTAGCACGCCCCTACGCCATCCGTCCTATGACCCTCACCGAGTTTCGAGTCGATGGCCCCAGTAGATTTTGCTGTGCGATGATGAGTCAGTCAGTGGATGTCCATTTTTATATACACCATATTGCGATTAATGACCGGACACTTTCGATTTTAGACGTTTTGTTGAATATCTAGAAGAATACTTGACAAATTATCCTGAAATTTCAGGGGTGTAAAAAGGATGTTACACCTCATATATTTCAGCGAAGGTTTTCTCCCGTAGGCAAAAAGGAGACCAGCAACGAAGTGAACCAAAAAAATAATGTTTGGAATCACCCTGTAAAAAATAATGCTTGAAATACTTGTAGCTGCAGCATATGATTAGGAGGCTTCTTTTATTTATCTGTGTTCATTTGTATGAGAATAGCATGTATATATTCATGGAGATATAAAGGTTTCTTTAAAAAGGTCGAAATGTTTTCGTAAGTTTTTTGTTTATAACAAGCAAGATTTTCAACCCAATGCAATGCCATTTACAGAAAACTTGACAAACTACAGTATAGACAACACCCTGCAATCAGAATAGAAAAATATTAAATATTGACTTCATATCAGCGTAAGAAGAAGAAATTGATACTGGTGTCCGATCCAAAAATAAAAGCTTGGAGAAAGCCCCTTATCGTTTTGTTTATTTTTGAGAGCAACTGAAATTCAACTCATTCTATCGGCGATATCTTTCTGAATTTTCACGATATTTGCTTGGGCTTTTTATAAGAATAGCTCTATACATTTGGCTAATAAATTATGCAAAAGACAATTTGGTAACACATGCGCATGTGCAGTTAAACATTATTTAGTCAAAATTGCTCATATTTCATCAAGTATTTAATATTTTTATATTTTGATTGCAGGGTGTTGTCTGTATTGTAGTTTGTCAAGTTTTCTGTAAATGGCATTGCATTGGGTTGAAAATCTTGCGTGGTATAAACAAAAAACTTACGAAAACATTTCGACCTTTTTAAAGAAACCTTTATATCTCCATGAATATATACATGCTATTCTCATACAAATGAACACAGATAAATAAAAGAAGCCTCCTAATCATATGCTGCAGCTACAAGTATTTCAAGCATTATTTTTTACAGGGTGATTCCAAACATTATTTTTTTGGTTCACTTCGTTGCTGGTCTCCTTTTTGCCTACGGGAGAAAACCTTCGCTGAAATATATGAGGTGTAACATCCTTTTTACACCCCTGAAATTTCAGGATAATTCGTCAAGTATTTTTCTAGATATTCGACAAAACGTCTAAAATCGAAAGTGTCCGGTCATTAATGACAATATGGTGTATATAGACTAGCTGAAGTACCCGGCGTCGCTCGGAGAGAAATGTAATTTTTTCATATTTATGTATACATGGTGGTGTACAAACATGGTGTACTGGATGTTCTCGAATAACGTGTACAAACTTGGGGGGGGGGGAGAGAGGGATCAAATCTAAGCAACATTTCCCTGTTTCATTTTTTTCTCTGGGTATTGTTTTGAGATATAAAATAGTTGGACGTCGCATAGACGTAATATTCCACACGATCTCTAATTCTGGAACACGTCAAAATCATGGTTAATCATGTAATAAAAAGAACAAAAAAAAAACATTGCATACTTTACAATAATGTGACTGTTTTTTTATGAAACATGCAAATGTTTTACAATAAGTGATCTAATTGACTCCCTCTGGCATGAATGCGTGCTTCACAACGTCGCCGCATGGACTGACGTAAAAATTTCAAAAGTTCCTGGTTCTTCGCGAATCTGGTCCGCAGCTATGGCGATTCTGGCTACCATCTCTACATCGGATTCCACTGCTGTCTCGTATACCAATGTCTGTGTCCCCACAGAATCCAAACAACTGTTCCTGTAGATACAATTTCAACATGTTTTATCTCAAAAACAATGCCCCAGAGAAAAAAAATGAAAGAGGTAAATGTTGCTTTGATTTGGTCCCTCTATCACCCCCCCCCCAAGTTTGTACACGTTATTCGAGAACATCCAGTATACAGAGTCCGCCAAAAAATGTATACATACTTTAGCAAAAGAAAAACTATATAAAGTTGGTAACACTAAATTCATACAAGCATCAAACGATGAATGTAAGTCCTCTTGACTTCTACAATTACGAAAGTGGTTCAAAGTGATTATCATCAGCGTTGAGATATACATGTATTTGAATACGGCAAACAGTTGCTCCTATCCATTTCCTAGCAAACTTTTATCAGTAATCTCCTATGTCTAAGCGGCAATTGTGGTCTTCTTTTATCGGGATCTTCTTCATTCAACACATGCAATAATATTGGGGTGTAAGCTTTCGATTTTGCTGGTACGGAAAATATTATAGATGATATCTAGTAAGGTGTGTATACATTTACATTTTTTTGGCGGACTCTGTAGAAAATAAAAGATACATTGTATTCCCGCGGATCATGTATCTTTTATTTGCTTACACCATCATTGCATCATTGTTGATGCTGCTTCACGGAACAATCGCAAAAATCGCCATTAACAAAGCAAACGTCACAATTTTTTAAAGATGCCAAAAATCCCATTCAGCTCCAGGTAAATTGAATTTTAAAAATAAGCTAAAATGGAAAGGAAAAAGAAAAAATAAAATCCTTTCTTAGTGAGCACCTAGAAGCCACGAGAAATATTCTTGCCAAATTTCAAGTTTCTAGGCTCCGTAGTTCTAGAGATTTCGTGATGAATGAATGAATGAATGAGTCTATACATTTTTCGTTCTTTCTTTTATATAATAGTAGAGATTAGAAATTGACGCTAAAATTTGGAAAATATCAAAGTTTGTCTCGGATAGCCAGTAATTTTTTTAATTTAAAGTTTCCCCTTCTTCCGAATTGAATCATCAGAAATTGGATATATCGGGATTAACAAGAGGTTAGCCAGATTCCTGCGATCCAGATTCTAAGCGAGATAACAAAACTCAAGACCCGTAGATTTTCTAATAAACTTCGTGTGGAGAAGAAGGCTTTGCAGATTTCAATACTTTCTAGAATTTTTTATTTTGAAGGGATCATTGAGGCATGCTTTCTTCGATGGGTGATAGGATGTCCTGTTTCGAGAAAGTGGTTTGCATAGGTAGAGTTATTGCTTTTCCTTTTGAATGATGAGCTGTTCTCTTTGTAACTTACTGAAAAATGTCGTGTTGAGAGTCCGATATAGAATTTGTTACATATGGCGCAATCAAGGCGGTATACTCCGGAGTTTTCGAATTTTGATGTATTAGGGGAATGGGTTGGTGGGTTGAGGATGGATTGGAATGTACGTGTGGTGAGGAATGTGCGTGAGTTGTTTAGATTTTGGATGATAAGTATTTGGCTAATGGAATATGGAATTATTAGTAAAAATAAGGAGAAAGCCCGATTAGAAAATTTTCTTGGTGTTGCATATTATTTTTCCTTTGTTGGATTAGTTTTGGGACGATGGATGGATGGTAACCATTGGTAATTATAAGGATTTAATTATTCCGAGTTCTTCATTGTAGGCTCTTTTGTCTAATGGGATCTTTTGTGCTCGGTCTATTAGATATCAGAAGGGGGAAATTTTATGGAACCATAGGTTTTTAGTGGATGAATGTATAAGAATGGAAGATGTGATAAGTTTTCGGTACATTTTGAATTCTAAACGGGTTTTGGATAGGTTTTTGGTTAATGACAAATCTAGGTAGGAGAGAGTGTTATTAGATTCTGTTTCAGCGGTGAATTGATTTGATTTAGAGAAAGACTAAAAGAGAGAGGTTATTGTTGATGGGGTGGTGTTACGTACGTCAAATAGGATCAGAATGTTGTCGATGTATCTGTAGTATTTTTTCTCCCGATATAGTTGAATTTAATAATATAGTTGTAAAAATACTTCCGATAAGAATGGCCGATTGGAAAGCCCATACCAAGCCCATTTGGTTGAGAAAAGTGTCGTCATTGAATGCAAAATAATTTTGTCTACAGATGGTAGTTGTGATGTGGATTAATTCAATTAGCACATTGTTACATCATCATAAAAAGGCATTTTTAATTGAACATTTACCAATATTTAAGTTATAAATTATGACTTCTTATGATGATGTAACAACTTATGTAAGTTTCTGTCTGCCAATAGGGTGGCGCTGCAGGCGCAGTTGGGCAGATTGTACATGTAGCGCCATTTTTCAATAGAGTTCCCGCCCTACCGGGAGCTAGAAACTTTAGCTTCCTTTTAACAGTGGAGCTCGATGACCATGAATATCCATAGAGCGTGGTTGTAAGCAATTACTTTATAAAAGCAGTTTCTGTTATTATCATCATCACAGCGTTAAGAAGCCGATTAGAAAAGGCGAAACCGGTTCTTAGTCATTTCTCCAATAAAAAATGTATTGTAAAGCCTCTATTTTCTTCATTAATCGACAAGATACATGGAATTTTCACAACTATAAAGAAATTAGGTTCTCTAGAAAGCAAATTATTTGATGCTTGATATGGATCAAACACAATAGGTGCTCACAATGGCTTATACGCTCACCACTAGAATAACTTTTATTAAATTATCTTCGCGTGAGAGCAATAATAGAAACCAGAAACGCTGTCGGTAATGCGTGCAATATACGAGAAAATGATTAAGGAAAAAATAAGGAAAGGAAAAAAAACATGGACAGTTGTTTTAGCGACGAGATATATGGGAAAACAAATATGTGAGGAACCAATGGTATTGAAAGGAAATAAAATTTTTAAAGAAAATTAAATTTTTTGTGGCATTATCAGGCCCAATGTTCAGAAACAAAGATAAAAAAGGAAGACAATATTTTTGTTCGAGGAGGGTTCTAAATAAACATATCTATGACTATTTTATGTTCGCATTTCTGAGAAACGCTTGAAAAGTGGTGACGATAAATGTTCCTAGGTTGGGTATCCTTATGGTTGTTTAAGTTTTCAAAAATTGCGTACTGTAATTGATTTAAGTCTTTCAAGTTAGATGGTATGACTAAATAGAAACAATGACGCAATTTTTTTTTGTCTTTTTTGTCACACAAAACAGACAATTTCGACAGAATACAATAAAAAGTTGAACCAAACGGGCAACTTATGAATTTCCAAATACGTAGTAATGCCGTATGCAAATTAACTTCGGGGGAGATAACGATAAAAAGGATAAATCATTTTTGTTTACCATTAGACAGAGAACAGTCTTCTTACCAGGAAAGAAAATTTAATTCGTAAAAATTTAATGTTGCCTTTTAAACGTTAAACGATGAGGATTGCCAGTTATAACGACATTTTCATTTTAATTGATGAGAGTTATACAGACTCAGAAGTAATTGCAAAGAATTGTATAAAACTATTTGAGTCGTAGGCACTAAGGAATAGAACTATTTAAACCAAAGCTTGTTTTGAAAAATTGCAAATTTTTAAAAAATAAAACTTATCGATGCAAAATAAAACAAGTCTTGATCGAAGAAGATATATTTATTTCAATTAAGTAAGGAGACGAAAAAACATGAGAACTATAGTAGCAATGGTTCCCATAGAATTCAATTTTTAATAGCTTTTCATCAAGAAGACGAGATTGTCTGACCTTCCGTCTACATAAAACTTTCAACGGAACTTGGGCTTTCTTGCCCAAAGGAAAAAATCACGAATTTACAGATAAACAAAAAGACATCCTGTTGAGAACAAAAATTAAATTTGTACTTATAAATTTATATGCGAGTGGTCACACGAAAAGGGACCTGAAGGGATTGGAAATGTTTTTTTGTTTGTTTGTTTTCATGGTGATTTACAATCGTTGGACTTTCAATTTTATTTTAGTCTAAACAGAACATTAATACAGTGAACATTTTTGGAATGTTGTCCATACCTGATTGAGTTTGACGCAGTGCCGCAAAAAAAAGGTGGAGACAAATCTTCATTTTCCCTGTATATTCATATTCAGAAATTGCAAAATTTCATCAAAATTTCATAGAGCCCGAGCAATGCCGGGCATATCAGCTAGTTCATAATAAACCGAAAAATAGTCTTAGATAGCCTACTTGAAATAAATTTTAAATTAAAGAACAAAATCCATATTTTATGACCAATGTAAAAACTAAGTTTTCAACATGCGAATTTGTATGTTAATTTATGAAAACCCAAAAAAAAACAAATTCTGGTAAAATCCGGAAAACCTAAAATACAGGAAAATTCGATCCAGATAATCAAAAAATAAACAAATTAGAGAGTTATCGTGAATTTCCATCACATTACCAAATTTCATTAATCTAGACATGTTTTTACTCGCGAAATACTGGAAAAATGCGAAAAATCGCACATTCTCACAGAGGATCTTAGGGGGGCAAAGGGGTAAAATATGAAAAAAGCAGAAATTAGTTATTTGCAAATTATGTGAACTATTCTTGGTCCAAATATCTAAGTCATACGTGAATTTGCCACAGAGTGGGGTTGATCAGACGCGAACGTCAAAATTAGGCCTATTTTCTGATTTTTTTTTGATTTCTGCCCCCTTTTAAAATCGATTTTCAAAGACCAAGGAATGCTCCCTTTTTATATAAGTCTTTTACATCCTCGTGCGCAATTTTAAAGCTTTCCGCATTGGAGTTACTCGGCAAAAACACAAAAGCGTGGGGGGCCAAACTTTGGGCCTCCCTGGCCCCTCTCACAAACCGAAAACCGAAAAACCCAGAAAATGTTTTTTTTTTTTTGGAAATATCCCCGGGAAGCTTCCCTCCGAGTTTTGTTGCTTTATGTTTATTCCCCGCGAAGTTGCATGAAAATATCAGAAAATTTTGTGAAACACCCCCGAAAAACGATATTTTTCAGCTTTCGCACCCTTAAAATTCAAATATCGAAAATCGGGGAAAATACTTTTTTGGCACGATAGCTAGAAACCTTCCTGCAAATTTTCGAAGATCTGCGTTCATAAGGGGCGAAGCCGAACGTGCAACTCCTTTCTGTTACCCTGGTGGGGCAGGGGGTTCGAATTAAAGAAAACCCCGTCTTAGCACCCCCCCCCTACGCCATCCGTCCTATGACCCCACCGAGTTTCGAGTCGATGGCCGCAGTAGATTTTGCTGTGCGTTGATGAATCAGTCAGTGGATGTCCCCTTATATATATATATATATATAGACTAGCTGAAGTACCCGGCGTCGCTCGGAGAGAAATATAGTTTTTTCACAAACATGGGGATGGATGATAGAGGGATCAAATCTAAGCAACATTTCCCTGTTTCATTTTTTTTCTCTGGGTATTGTTTTGAGATAAAAATGTTGGACATCGCGTAGACGTAATATTCCACACGACCCGTAATTCTGGAACACGTCAAAATCATGGTCAAACATGTAATAAAACGAACAAAAAATTTACGGGGCTGTGTTGGGACACGGCTGCTAGTTAAATCGTAGAATAAGTCTTGAGGCCACATGGCGAATAAGAAAGAACTTAGTGCAACACAATTTAAAATATTTAATTTCTGATATAAAATGTTCAAACAAAATATGTACTTGCAATTCATCATAAATTTTTAACCAAACCTTTTATGGCATTCTCAACTTACAAATCACTGATCAATGATAAGAAGAGTATGTTAGAAATGGCAACACTCAAGAATCAATATTTCGTGCAAACATCAAATTTATAGTACTGCCACCCAATGTAATAGGTGATTCGATGGGTTTCTAATCTAAATTAAAATGTTTCTTCATAAAGCTAAGAACGTATAAATTTAATGTAGCATCTACATTGATAATGTTAACTCTCATAATTGCAATATTAGTATCCACCTCCATGTTGTCACTGACTGGTCTAGTTGTTGGTGAATATTTCATTATCGCACTGAACAACAACATTTCCATATCAGATATCGACACTTTAGGATGAATATACATTGAATGGCCAGATTATTATGACCACCCCATCAGTACTTCGTTGGGCTACCTTCTGCCTTCAATACTGCGGCGATTCGCATTTAATCCACGAGATGTTGAAAGGTGATACGAGGAATCTGACACCATGGATGCTGTTGTTTTATGCTTTCTGGCCATAATCCGTTTCAAACCCCTTCTGTCTCTATCAGTGAGCTTCGACTTTTGGCCACTATTTTCTTTGCCTGCTTCATATAACCTGTCATAACAGTCTTTGCCTGATGGATAGCACTGTCCTGTTGTGTGAAATTTGTTGACTTTGGAACCACCTGTCTGATGGCACTTTCAACTTTCTCCCATAAATGCTCAATTGGATTCAGATCTGGTCACTGTTGGGGCCACCTAAGCCAGGTTCGTCGTCGTTCGTGACAATCGCAATAATCTCGCCTTACTAGCATTTTCAATTGTCGAATCAACATAGGGGTTAAAGCATACATTCAGTAGCAAAACAAATTTTTATGAAGCATACAACGCACAGGAATTGTTTCTTTTTGAAAGAATTCCTGAAAAAATACGAGTAGCGTGGCATGGCGCATTGTCACGTTGGAAGATGCCATCTCCAATGGGATACACCATCAACATGATTGCATGAACTTGATCAACAAAAATACTTAAGTATGTTCTGATATTCAGACGTTTTTCTACACAAATTAAAGAACCCATATTATGCCAGGAAAACATGCCCCAAACCATAACTGTCCCCACGAGCTTGAAGGATTGTACTCATCCATGTGGGGTCCATGCTTTCATGCAGTTTCCGTCAAATTCTCATTCTGTTATCTGCATGATGCAACTGAAAACGTGGTTCATCAGACCACATAACTTTATTCCGATGCTCAACTGTCGAATCCTTGTGTTCCGGTGCGAATTGGAGACGTTTTATCTTGTTAACTGCAGGCAGCAAAGGTGTTCGAACTGGCCTTCGGCTCCCATATTCCATACCATGCAGTGTATGACGAACCGTGCGTTTAGAGATCATTTGAGAGGATCCCTGATAAAGATCTGCAGTAATTTGATACACTGTTGCCCTTCTGTTGTCTTGTACCAGTCTTGCCACTCTCCTTTCTGCCCGAACATTGACTAGTCGTTGACGGCCACAACTGGCACGTTCAGACCCAGTTTTCCGGCAGACAGTCCAGTCTGTAACAATTTAACAGGAGATGCTTTTGAACATTTAAAGAATGCAGCCGTTTTGTTGATATTAGTGCCGAGCGCCAACAATTATCAAAGGCTGCTAAATCGTGTCGTTTACCTATAATCTTCTGGAACAAATCAAATCTTCCAATGTCGTGGTAAACAATCTGCTTGCCTATTTACACTAGTCCGGCTCTTTGGCAACTTCAGCGCGAAATCATAGTTAATTGGCTTACAAACATCATGTGGTCATAATAATCTGATCACTCTGAGTAAACACTTCCTACTATAGAGCTCACTACACCATTGTACAACGCTTTAACAATACAAATATCATTGATAACAGCGTCAATCAGTTACCTATAAATGCTTTGCAATACGCGTCACGCCGCAAAAGATACTGGGTAATTCTGAGCGCGACGGCCATGATGGAAGAACCCTTCGAAATTAGGAATACTGTACGGATCTAAATATCCAATTATCTCAATCTTTTGGTGATACCTAGCCTTTGAATTGCTATCCAACCCAAATAATATATGGATAAGCATGGATCCATGTTGACGTCTGGCGTATGATCTTCCATCATGGCGGTCTTGTTCGTTGCTAAGGCGTCACTAGGGACGCTGTGACGTTATTGCAAAGCATCTATAGTTAGACCAGTATGTCAGTATAGGTTCACATTCGTTAACGAGTTAACATTTCAGAAAAATTGCAAAAACGCCTGCTCTCCTATAACTTATAACACCATATGTTTGAATAGTTTTAAATTTGTTCTACAATGATTACACAGCATGAAATCTTTCACACAGGACTGATGAAAGTGATGAAGCTAAGATATCACACTTCTGTTACGTGGGTGCTTCAAGTCCTTCTCAAAATAAAATCTATCACAAACATTACACGATTATCCAAATTCATTGTTTATGAATATAGAAGGAAATATGAATTCCGTGTCGCAAACTGTCCCATATATATCGCTCCGTAAATAAATCGCATGTGATGAAGATGCTGCTAATGTTGACGGTTATGGCTCATTATTGACCTCCATGGGTTGGATTTTAGCACTCGGTGTTGAAACGTTTATATCATCAGATATGTTGTTTGCGTCGAACCAAGCAGTGGAAGTTATTGGTGCATTCGTCCATTTCTATAAAAAATGGTCAATGCAAACTTTAAGAACCCCACTGTCTGAATTTCTAGGAAAAAAAAATTGACGGGGAGGGGTGGTCTTGGGGAGGGGATAGTAAATAACTCCGAAACGGCTCATCACAGCCAAACAAGTCATTTAAAAAAAAATCGCGTTAATGAGCGGAGTACGTACATGTCGTGATTATTGAGTTTGGTTCGCTCGTATGAACGCTACAGCCATTTTTTAATTTTTAGAAAAAAATTAATATCTCGAAAAAGGCTTACCTAATTGACATAAAAATACGCTAAGGCACAACTTAAGGAACCTTCTAAGTATGTATAATCTTTATTTGGTTCGGCTATTTGCCGTTTCAGAGGAGTTAGCTGCACAAAATTGGTCACATACGTACATACAAACGTACATGCATACGTACAGACGGAAAATGTTTTATTCAAAATTTCAACATATCTTTACGAATCATGAGTTTTTAAGTCGATTTCAGCAAAAAAAAAATTTGAGTTTCTGAAACGAATACAAAGGCCTTCACTCTTAGAGAATGGTAGGCCAAAAAACAAAATAAAATGAGATTTGATTACGGATAAAAATAATCATTAACAGAGGTAAACAGAACTTAAAAAACTAAATCAAGGACAAAGCATAAAAGAGGTAATAAATTTATACAGGTACAATCAAAAATCAGTTACAGAACATGTGAAATAGGCAAAAAGCTAAAAATGACTAGTTTACGTATTATCAAAGTAGTTGAAAAGTTCATTACAAAAAGCATAATAGTCATAGTTAAATATGTCTACAAGATCACCCAGTTTCTTATACTTTAAGAATAATCTGGTAAACGGATTAATTGAATTGTGTTTTTGAACATAATAAATATTTTTACATCGTGTTTGATATATGGAAGCATTTAACTTAAAAACATTGAGAAAATTTGGGCAATTAATGACATTATGAATAGATCAGAAAAACTAGATCATTCCTTGCTAGGAGTTGACGTAAAAGAAAGCAATCAACTTCTTTAAGTCTATGTTAAAGTCCAGATGATGTATAAAATGGCGTCTGAAAATAATTTTACAGAAGCGTGAAAACACACTGTGGAGTTTTTAATATTAGTTTTGTGTTAAGTGATTTCACACACAGGAACAGAAAAGAAGACGTGGGATGACAAGAATTTTAAATAAAACTGTAAAGCACTTGGGTGTTTTAAATGAATGAGTTAATCTGCTGATAAGTCCAAGCATGCGACATGCTTGGCTTGTTATAAGAATAACATGATCGTGAAAATATGAATTATCATCAACATAACACCTAAGTCATGGATCGTTCTCGTGCGCTGCAAAACCTGTTTATTGATCCTGTAGTTATACATCAGCGCCATGACAGCACAAGATTAAGTAACAACTCTGGTTTCTCTGGTTTTAGTTGGACTGATTTTTAAAAGGTTAGTTTGACACCATTCGAGCACGCTACCAACATCATCCTGAAGTAGTACAAGAGTCTGAAGGATCACATATAGGACGAAATAATTTGAAGTCATCTGCAAACAACAGAATTCGAGATCATCTTATTACTTTTGTCTTTTTTTTTTAATTATTTTAAATATATTAATGAAGATAATAGTTATAAATAACTTAATATTAATCAATATTGTTTGTTATAAATAACTTAATAATAAAATAAAATAATAATAAAATTAATTAAATTAATGTCCGCATGGTTGCTCCCATACAAGCCAAAACATGGCTTCGGCAGTACTTTATTATTATTATTATTATTATTATTATTATTATTATTATTATTATTATTATTATAATTATTGAAAACGGAATATTAGTTGAGCTAAAGAAAAGTATAAAAGAAATGGAAAAATCCTTGAAATTCTTATCCGAAAAGTACGATGAAATTATACACAAACAACAACAGCTAGAGTTAGCACAAAAGAAATGTGAAGAGAAGAATAGTAATTTGGTAGCTTTGTGTATGACTCAACAAAAGCAAATTGATAATCTAGAATGTAAGATTAATGTTTTAGAGCAGAATAATAATTCGTGCAATATAGAAATAGCAGGACTAACACTTAGCACGTATGAAGAAAACGTCAAAGAAATTGATAAACTAGCAAAAAATTTAAATATCAAGGACTTTGACCGTTCTCAAATAATTATGCTTCATACCAAGTCATTTCAAAAGGGGTCGGTCGTTGTTAAAATGAAAAATATGGAAGCCACTGTCAATTTTCTAGCTGGTAGAAAACATTTGAAAAAACTAGCTAGTAGTAACGAAAGTTATAAACATGTGTTTATAAATGAACATTTAACGCACACTAATAAGGTATTATTATGGAAGCTTAAAGAATTAGCTAAAACTAAGCATTGGAAATACGTGTGGGTCAAAAATGGAAATATTTTTCTTCGGAAAAATGATGGTGATAAAGTTCTGAAGATCACAGATATACAAGAACTGGATTCCTTAGCACAGTAATGGATTGAAACTTTGAAGTTTCTGTATTCTAATCTTTGGTTGGTGTTTTTGTGAAAATGTAAAATTAATCAATTTTAGTTATGGAGAATATCAATTGTTGCTTTGTAAACATTCGCAGTGTGAAAAAGAACTGGGAAAATTTTGAAGCCTTTGTGTCACTAAATCCTAGTTATAATGTAATAGTTTTATTAGAAGTAAACATCCATGAAGATGAGATCCAGCTATTTATGTTACGTGGGTTTAACTTTTTCGTTAACTTAAGAAATAATAAAAGAGGTGGAGGGATCATTATATATTATAAAGAGGACTTAGACATTGTCTTTGACAAAAAAAGCAATATGCAGGAATGCGAATGTGTAAATGGTAAAATTGGAATTAATATAGATAAGGCTAGTAAGAAGTGGTTTGTGGATTTCTTGGTAATTTATCGGCCCCCAAGCAGTAACATTGATAAGTTTTTATTATCACTTGAGTCATTTATCAAAGTTAGAAAGCAGCTTGATGATTTAGTAATTTTCGGTGATATGAATATCAATGTAATGAATGAGCAGTCATCATATACTCGTAATTACTTAGCCTTATTATCACAATTTGGGCTAAAACAAGTTATTAAGGTACCAACTAGGACTGAATTGTATGGGAATAGAATTTCAAAAACTATAATTGATCATGTTGCTATTAGATGTGTCAAATGGAATATCGAAGTTAATGTATCATCTGTTAAATTTGCTGATCACAACTTAATTAAATGGAGTCTTCAAGTGCCGAAAAGAAATAGTAATAATAGAAAAAGAGATTATGTTAGCATTATAAACACTAGTGTTGTGAATAAGAACGTAAAGAATACAAATTGGAATGAAATTTTAAATTTGGAAAAAACTGAAGATATTTATGCTTTGTTGGTGAATAGGTTTAATGCTATCTATGATAAATCGAAAACTTGCATAAAGCTAGGTAAGCAAGGCAAAAAACCCTGGATTTCGCAAGAATTATTAAATGAAATTGAAAAAAGAACAACTTATGGAAAAAGGTGAAAGATTCCCAGTATAATAAAACTTTAATGATACAATATAAAAATATAAAAAACAGAGTGAACTCGCAATTGCGATACGCTAAAAGACATTTTTATAGAAATCAATTTGATTTAAACTTAAAAGATTCAAAGAAAACCTGGGAGTTAGTAAACCAGTTAATTGGGAAAAACAAGGTCATTGATAACAATGAAGAGGATTTTATTATGGAGAATCTCGACAATTTTAATGAGACATTTAAAACTGAAGTTAATAAAATTCGTCAACAAATGAGTAATATCACTTTTGTAACAGATAAAATTAAGGATATATCTAACACAATTGTTATAAGTGAAGTAGAACAGAGAGAGATAGACAACATTATCAAAAAATTATCACCAAATAAGGGTGCAGGATATGACAAAATTAGAATGAAAGACATTAAATATAATTTGAAATACCTGTTAAAACCTCTAACCTATTTCTATAACAGAATTCTTATTTCTAGCAAAATTCCTGACCAGATGAAAATAGTTAAAGTTAGACCTATTTTTAAGAAAGGATCAAAAGTGGAATGTACAAATTACAGATCAATAGCGATTTCGTCATCTCTAATGAAAATTTTGGAATGCCTCTTATTAAATAAACTTGAATCCTTTTTTAATAAATATAATATAATGCACTCTCAACTATATGGGTACACGAAAAAGAAAGGGACTCAAATGCTATTATCACATATGACAGATGAATTAAATGAAGCTTTTCATCATGGTTTATATGCCACTGTGGGTTTTTTCGATTTAAGTAAAGCATATGACATGGTTGATCATGAAATATTGATAGCTAAATGCAAAAAATATGGCATTCGAGGAAATATGAGTTTGTTATTAAGAAACTTTTTGAGCAACCGTGCACAGAAAGTTTGCATGAAGGATCGATGCAGCAGTAGCACTTCAGTAAAATGTGGTGTATTTCAAGGATCATTATTAAGTCCAATGTTATTTAATTTATTTATGAATGATTTACCATTAAATATTGAATATGGAAAAATTTATTTATATGCGGATGATATTGCTTTATCAATTGTTCACAGAGATGAAGCTAAATTATTGGATGAATGTCAAAAAAATGTATCCCATGTTGTTGATTGGATTAAAAATAATAGATTAAGTTTAAATGTAAGGAAGACGCATATTATGAAATTTAAAGTACCAAATAAAAGATACGAACTGATGTTTAATACAAGAATTAAAGTGCATGAGACAAATTGTTGTGCCAAATTAAATGTATGGAGGCATTGTAACTGTGCTGTAATTCATGAAGCCTCAGAATTAAAATATTTAGGACTCATTTTTGATTCTAATTTAAGTTGGAGAAATCATATTGAAAATTTATGTGCTACATTAAGGAAAATTATACTTATGATGTACTATGTAGTATGGTTCTGTCCTGTAAAAATCAGAAAATTACTATACGTAGCATACTTTGAATCCAGGATGCGATATGGTATTTCAATTTATAAATTCTCATCGGCTGCAAGGGAAGTTGAAAAATTGCAAATAAGAATAATAAATCTAATTGGCACAAATTCAATATATGACAAGTTAGACACTAATAAGAAATTCAAAAAGCTAAAAATCTTAAAATTTCAAGATCTATATGAGTATATCATCTTTGTGCAAAATTTTTTTAAGAGTAGCTGGCTGTATAAAACTGTAAACACACGTAATGTGCGTAATATGCAAACCTTTATTGTTCCACGAATTATGAATAATTATGGTAAAAAGCTAAGAAACTATTATATCCCAACATTTTTTAATACGGTACCAAAATGGATTCAAACATTGAGATCTTTTAAATTTATAAAAGCAGCATATTATAGATGGAAAGAATATTATTAATTATTTTGGCAAAGTATTATGTTGCTGATCAAGTAATATTGCCATTTTGTCTATAGTATAGTATTGTGAAATTTTTAGTTTTTATAGTTACATGTATTTGTTGCAATGTATCATATTATCCCATACAAGCCATATATGAGGCTTCGGGATAATTAGTTATAATGTAATTGTTTTTAGTTCTTTAAATAAAAAAAAAAAAAAAAATTATTATTATTATTACCCAAATAAATGTATTTGTTTGAATTGAATTATTATTACATGAATTATTAATTATTATTATTATTATTATTATTATTATTATTATTATTATTATTATTATTATTATTATTTATATTTTTAATGGGAACTTAATAAAAAATATTATTATTATTAAAAAATTATTATATTATAAAAGGGAATAAATAAATATGTGGAAAAAGTAGAACGCTCTTTATTACCTTTGCATTTTGATTACAATGGATACGCTCGACTTCTCTCCTCGATCGGCATGCGTTTTCGTCCTCTCTACTAAGTGTTCACATTTTTATACATATATGTTATACAATATATATTACAAGGTTCTTATCCATGGTTTTTATAAACTAAATATGAATTAATGAAGAGAATTCAAAATTCAAATTTAATTAATGTCAATGAAATTAATAATCAATGATTCATTAACACTTCCCATTGAGAAGAAGAAAAATCACCTTTCCTGTCCTATACAAATCTGAAAGGAAACCTAATTTTATTAACCTAACCTACATCTTAAAATGTCCTATTGTTTCATTAATTTCAATTTATTTTATTTTGAAATTCCTTAAGCGTACACGCATTCTTATATTCTTTTCTTTTTCAGCTAACAGATGAATTGAACTGATACAATCTCCGGCTTTCAGAGGGAAAGAGGAAAAATAATAAACTTCCTTTTGAGAACTGTTAAAAAAGGACTTTACGCAAATTTTCCCTGGATATAGAGAGGAAAAGAGATTCATGGAGATGACTAGCAGATAGCCAGTAGTTTCACATGGAGAGCGAGGAAGGAAAACTGAATAGAAATAGAGAAAGAGAAGTGCTTAAAACCGAACCGAAACCGGAGCCCGAGCCATAATGGGAAGGATATATTATAACGCAAATCCATGTTGCAGACATAAATTTCTAACAGTTTGTATAATTGTAGCCATGGTGGTGATTTTTAATTCCTTTATTGCTTTAGAAGGTAAGACTTTATAATGTAATATCTAAAAAAACATGTAAGCATATGCAACTTCAGTATTCTTTCGAAATGGGATTCTTTTAGTCGAAATAGATTTTCTATTTAATAATTACATAATAGAAAAATAAAGCTCATAACCCGTCCTCAACAAAAAATATTTCTATTAAAATAATTTTAAAGCTGTAGACGAGTTATGTTTAATATCAGATTATTTCATACAAGATTATTAAACGTGTCTCATGTATGTCACGTCCAACGAACTTGTTTTTATTGGTGCTTTGTATGTTAAATTTTATTGCTAATACGAGGCGTGTCTTTTAAGTATACAAGTACCGTTTTCTAAAAAAAACTAATCAGATCTTATGGTTAGGAAGAATTGACCACGGCCTTACAGTTGGGATCTCATGTCAGTGACTACCGGTATCTGAAGGAGTTCATCGGCTGCCTGCGTTTCAGCGACGATGAAGAAGTAAATATTGCGGGACTTTCCTCATCGGCGGCAGACTTCTATGAAGTGGGCATGCAGAAGCTCATTGAGCGCTATGACAAGTGATTAAATAAACTTGGAAACTATGTCGAAAAATAGTTAAAGGTATATAGAATCTGATAAAGAAAAAAATTGAAAAGATATATAGTAGTTTTGTTTTTATTTCAACGGTACTTGTGTACTTAATATAACGCCTCGTATAAAATCTATATATAAATCTCTGTATGCCTGTCTGTGTTTCTGTCTGTCTGTCTGTCTTTCTGTCCGTTCGCTATGCATTTCAAAATGGGTAGACCAATCTTGATGTAATTTTTCATGGTAATTCGGATGGACCCTAGGAAGGTTTTAGGCAGGTCACGGTGGAGATAGTACGCTTCATGGATAGCACGCTTTATAATTCGTTACACCCTCCCTAAAAAGAGGTTACATAT
Organism: Rhysida immarginata; assembly: GCA_023313115.1. Classification (NCBI taxonomy): domain Eukaryota; kingdom Metazoa; phylum Arthropoda; class Chilopoda; order Scolopendromorpha; family Scolopendridae; genus Rhysida; species Rhysida immarginata. Next base: position 2,876,187 of record JAHWFO010014826.1, read on the forward strand.
GGTTAAGTGTGTAGTGCCACACCAGTTAATGTGTTATACTCTGACAATGTCTAACAATTGAAATAGGAAGTTTAACTGGGCACGCCCACTCCAACTTTCGTTGGATAGAGTATAATATCAATGATGTCAACAACAATAAAGACTGGATCGAGCCTTCTATGAGCGCGATAACACAGGCACATGTCTAAAGAATTGCTACGAATATCATCGTGCATCTATATCTGGTAGCCATTCAGTAAAGTATAAGAAAATAATTTTGAACATTAAAAAAAGCTGAAAATAATTTTTTAGCTCTCATGGAATTATATGGATTTTCTTTGACAGTAGAGTTTCATCAGAAAGTTATTAAAATAAACATCTTAAATGTATATTTAATGCAATGTCAGCAACAATAAAGACTTCATTATTCTTTATTGTTGTTGACAACATTAGTTTGAACCAATGACGTATATTAAAGATAGACTCCGAATCCTATTGTTAACAGCGGCAAAAAGTGAAGCAAATTGAGCCATGACAGTTCTGGGCAGGAGTGAGCCGTTGAGTAATTAGCTGTCTGGCTGCTTTGTTTTTGAAGATTTTGGGCCTGGGGAATAATTAATTCAAAACCATTATTCAAAGTTGTTCTGCAAACAGACAAGAAAAAGGATAAGGAATAATTTTCCACAAAAATAAATCAAAAATACGTAACTAAAATGAAAATACGTTACTGAAAGACAATCGAAACGAAATTGAAATTGAAACCATGATCGAAAAATTGTTTATAAAATATAATGATAAAATACTTTAAATACAAAGTAAACGAAAAGATAAACTTATCAGTCCGTGATCGGCGTGTGAAAGAATTATTAATCAGCTACTCTCGTGTTTAGCCATGTGTTTTGCATCATCTTCACTCACTTTCAGCCATGACAGTTCTGGGCATGGAGCTTCCCAATTTGCTTCAAGTTACAACAATAGGATTCGAAGTCTATCTTTAATATACGTCATTGGTTTGAACCACGGTCTATAGATATTCATGGTCATCGAGCTTCGGCCATTTTCCATTGTTTCGAGAAGCTAAGGAAAACAGATCGCGCCAGGTGCCGCATAGATCGCACCAGGGCCGACCGTGACCCGCGATAGAGGTTTTTCATTGAAACTGAAAATGAAAGTAAAGTTTCTGTCTGTCGACAGGGCGGCGCTGCAGGCGTTTTTGGGCCGATTGTACATGCAGCGCCACTTTTCAATAGAGTTCCCGCCCTACCGGGAGCTAGAAACTTTAGCTTCATTTTAACAATGGAGCTCGATGACCATGAATATCTATAGAGCGTGGTTGTAAGCAATTACTTTATAAAAGCAGCTTCTATTATTATCATCATCACAGCCTTAAGAAGCCGAGTAGAAAAGGCGAAACCGGTGGTTAGTCATTCCTCCAATGAAAAATGTATTGCAAAGCCTCTATTTTCTTCATTAATTAACAAGATACATGGAATTTTCACAACTATAAAGAAATTAAGTTCTATAGAAAGCAAATTATTTGATGCTTGATTAGCCATTGTATGCTTGATAATTATAAAAAGTAATAAATAAATAAATCTTAAATATAAAATTCGACATGTGCACACTAAATGCACCTAGTGACCTCCCTCAGAGCGAGCGGTGAAAAAAGTGTAGTGCATTTTGTGTGTGTCTTGAAAAACGGTAAAGATCACAAAAATGGGATGTTCACCTCACCCGTGCTATCATGAATAGTAAGCCTACTGCTCAAAATAATACCCATCATAATATCTGCATTCATATAACACGCCGAAATCGATCATTACGCAGTAGATTTCAATGTCAGTTTAAACGATATACAGATTTCAATTATTTTATTATACCTGTAGGCTCTTTAACGGTACATGTACTGTAACTAAAACATTTGAAGCTCTAGGGCAGCGCCATCTTGCAACGCACTAAACGACTCTGCTCCTAACCTAGGGTCATTTGGTGCGCGCACGAAACGCCCGGTAGTGCGCATACTCAAGATGACGAACACGCGCGGGTTCCATGACGAATACGTTAGTGCGTTTAGTGGACGCACAAAGGCGTTTAGTGCGCGATGTCGAACGCGCCCTGATTTTCCGTTTGTTGTTGTTTGTTTGTCCTTTGACAGTTTTTGCCATCAAATGGAGTTATCATCTCACGACTATACGCATTAGTTTATTCGGTTGCATCATGATCTTAATCCTCTGGTCTGTGCACACATGCGAACTCCTTTGTTGATCTGCTATATTTTCTGAATAGAGATCCTGAATATAGGATTATATATTCAGGATCACAATCGAAGAGTCAATTTATGCCCCCTCTATTGCATGATTTTGGCTACAGTCCAAACTTTTTAATAATACTACAACTTAACAAATTCTAAAAAACACTACTTCAACTGGGACTGCCAGCTTATAGTAGATCAGTGTTTGACGCAATGGACAGGGATGTATTAAGAGAACGAAGGTATGACATAAGCGTTTTACAACGCCTTAGATCTAACAATGAGAAACCTAAGAGATCCTGGAAGAATAATGGGAGGGCTGTTGTTTTGCTCGCAAGAGATTTTCGCCAAACCCTTCCAATTCCAAGGAACATCTGCAGATGAACTCAGTGCTTGCCTCACCATTTGGAAATATGTCATACAAAAAATTAATTACTAATATGAGGGTGCGTATTCTTGGTGACAACACTGTAGGTGCTCACAATGGCTTATAAAACACCCACCACTAGAATAACTTTTATAAAATATCCTCGCGTGAGAGCAATAATAGAAAGCAGAAACGCTGTCGGTAATGCGTGCAATATACGAGAAAATAATTAGGGAAAAAATAAGGAAAGGAAAAAAAAACATGAACAGTTGTTTTAGGTTAAGCGATTGTACATGCAGCGCCACTTTTCAATAGAGTTCCCGCTCTATTGGCAGCTAGAAACTTTAGCTTCATTTTAACAATGGAGCTCGATGACCATGTATATCTATAGATCGTGGTTTAAACGTTCGTCCACAGTATCAACACCTCCTAAAAAGAAAGCCTGTGCACTGAAAATTCATACATTGTTACATCATCATAAAAAGGCATTGTTAATCATATTTCCACCAATAATAAGCCCTAAATTATGACTTCTTATGATCATGTAATAATGTATGAATTTTCAGTGCATAGGCTTTCTTTCTAGGAGGTGTTGACATTATTCGTCAAGAGCTATGCCTGGTGCTTATTTTTTTCTTAGACACGTTTGTAGCGAAGCGCTCATAGATGGGTCGATCCAGTCTTTATTGTAGTTAACATCATTGCTTAATATACATGTATGTTCTATGGCATTATTGTATAGTGGTTATTTTATTAATTTGTTTTGCAATATATTTGCAATAGTCTTGGGTATAGAGGCATGTGACGTACAAAAAACACGCCATTAGAATTTTATTCTGTTTTCTGTGTGTATATTGCATTTTGTTTTGCTTAACAACGGATTTAGTTTCTTTAGGTGATTTAACAATCAAACATATGTTCATGAGGATTGTTGATGCATGGGACTGCAACAATTCTCGTTGCCAGATGAGGAATGTGTTGTTTATCTATATATAAAAAATTCTCTGTATGTCTGTCTGTTACCTATGCATTTCAAAATGGCTGGACCTATCTTGATGAAATTTTACATGGTAATTCAGGTGGACCCTGGGAAGTTTTAGGCGGGTCATGGTGGATACATTACGCTTTTTTACCCAGTTTTTACCGCTTTGACTATTTAGTTTACTCCATTTGTTATTTGTTAGTTTGTCCACTGACAGTTTTTTCCTCCCGATGGAGTTAGTATATCACGACCATAGATTTCGACCGTTTCGCTTTCGTTCATTTGGTTGTTCTATACCGGGAAAATTATTCGATGACAGCAGTGCCACTTGACGAAATATACTTCTTTTATGTTTTTATTATCTATATAAAAGGATGAAAGTTGTTTGTCTGGTTCTTTCTTATATAAAACAATAGTTTTATTCCAATCTTGATGAAATTTGCACACTTTATCTTCAAAGCAAGAAGAAGGTCACTGTCTACATGAGATTTCGAAAAAATAATGTTTATCGATAATAATCGGTATTCAAATTGATGGCAGCGCATACTGATAGGAGGTATCTCACAGCAATATGCATAGACCAAGAATATATATCTCGTGACGGAACTATGCAAGGTAAAATTTGTGCAACAATAGACTGCTCTGTTTGTTTCAACAGTAGTGATAGCAGCACAGAATTCTAAAAAGATATGGCATTAAATACGAAAATTGGAGAAAATATACCAGGTTCAGCCAATCAAATAGTTATGTAAGTAAGACATGCTCATTAAGACATGTAAATGAATCACAAGACTGATCATTTTTAACCGACTTCAAAAAAAGGAGGTTATCAATTCGATGTGTATGTTTGTAATATTGTTGGAATTGCACAATATTCATATATGTTAGTCTATGTGGGCTTCTAAACAAGTATAAGTGTGTGTATGTATGTATGTATGTATGTATGTATGTATGTATGTATATATGTTTGTCCACGTATTTCTCATAAACTAGAAATCGAATTGCAATAATTCCTTTTTTATTGGATTAAGTATCTTTCAACTTAGGGATAAATCCAAGTTTTATCAAAATCGGTTCAGTAGTTTTCAAGATATGGACTGATATAGCTAGGCGATAGTGAAAGTTTCATTATAGTCGGTTTTTTATACTCTGTTTAATCTTGTGTAAATTTCATTAAGAAAAATATTTTAAGGACACACGATTTACATGTTTAAATTGAGTACCACCCTCTTAAAAATGTAATTTTCTTCGGGCTTCCTAATTTCCTGCTCATAATTTAAAGTTTCGCGTAATGGTCGTCAGCATACATCTGGAAAGGTCTTCCGCCTCTGAGAGTCAGTGAGAATGCGTCGGAAATTTTAACAATACATATAATTCCTGTCCTTCGTGCTTTTCTTAGAATTGATAGTTATTAGAATTTAACATTTTCTTGAAAAGCTTTAAAAATGAGCAGTAACTGGAAATAATGGAGAGTTACCAGAGACTATTGAGAAACAGTGTAAAGGCGGCAGAGAAAACAGCCTCTTCTCTCGGTGCTGTATCGATTTTTCCAGCGCACTGCTGCAACTGAACAAGTGGTGAGTGAACCAGTGGCCGTCGACGTTCTTAGGCGGCTGTCGACGATGCAAATGTGTCAACAGATGAAACGGCGACTGCTAGACCACACCAAGTGAAGAATGCACCAGCTTTGTTTCAAGACCTCGAGAGCAGAGTGTGAATTGGATCAACAGTTTACCAATATAAATGCATAGCGAACAGACAGACAGACAGAGAATTTTATATGATATGATGATATGATACCATTAGAAACTTTCAATGCTAAGATATCGCATTTAATTATTATGCCTTACACTATTAATAATTAATTCCTGTTAGGCATATTGTTATCAATAGATAGTAGCTAATTGCTGGCTTCATCAGTATATACATGCTTACATATAAACGATTTGTGAATAGATTATGATGAAATAATAGACTCTTGGACAGAACGCTTCAACAATTGACACTCATTTCATTATACAGGAATGCTTAGAAATTAGAGAACTCTTATATTTTCGAATATATAGAGAATTACTACTCTCTCCAATGAACTAGTTTTATTCATTTCGAACTTCACATTTTTATTAGAAGTACGCCTTGCTACAAGCAGCGGCATCTTTAGCATCCTTATCTAACCGTAACAACGACAGGCTTCTTTAGAAAACAAATGCTTTCTTTTTTATCCTCGAATGCCTTAAAATCCTGTCGGTCCTGGGCATTTCGGTTGCATGAATTGTTTAGAGAAGCTGTCGTTTAAAGGGACCGATTATCCCGATCCTCTAAACAGAACGAGCGAGCGCCTTTTCAACCCTCTTAAAAGAGGAGAGTTCCGTTGTGTTTGCTAATTCCAGTTGAATTCTTCGTCCCTGCTCGTCAATCCTACAATGATAGAAAAAAATGAAAACGTAATGTTAAATACGGCTACTGGATAATAATTTGTACATGCACAATTTTGGACCCCTTATTTTTATTTTTATTCAACATGCATTGTTGTGTCAATCATTTCTGTACGACCAAAATAATATTTAAATTCATGAACATAAATTACCATTATCTGTCTCACGTGTATGGCTCTCAAACTGGGGTCGCAAATAAATCCTTGATACAAAAACAAACATTTCAAAGCCATGTAAGAGACACTGCAGGGATTTTTGGCCGTGTCAGAAATTCAATGACAAGACGCTGTGAGACGGGACCGCTGCTCATGGTCAACAGTTTAAAGACCTTTTGTAATTTTAGAAATATTTGCAATAAGTATTTGCTTATTAAAAACGTGATCATCACTATCAAGTTTTCTAATTTCTCCGTTTTCTGGAAATATAGTAACGAGAGAGAGAATATTATGAGGAAGTCTCAGACAGCCGTTGTATGCATGATATATGTCAAAGCAAATATCAGTCGTGTTCATTCTATACCTATAAATTTAACGATAGTTCTGACAACAGAAAGCAGCACAAATATCTTCTGGAATCAATATGAAAAAATACACTACATGATCAAAGAGTTGGGACACCCCTGTGAACACCTGGTGGAGTGATGGTCTGGGGGTGTTTCTCCTGAACTGGACTGGGCCCGCTCATCAAGGTGGTCGGAAACCTCAATGCTGATGGCTACAGGACCATTCTGGATAACGGGGCACTTCCAGCACTGTGGGAACACTTCGGTGGCGGACCGTTCCTCTTCCAGCACGACAATGCGCCTTGCCACAAAGCAAGATCCATATCCGACTGGTTGACGAGATGCGGGTTGAAGAACTGGAATGGCCCGCCCAGAGTCCTGATCTCAACCCCATCGAACATCTTTCGGACGAATTGGAACGACGTGTGAGATCCAGGACGGTTCGTCCTACATCTGTCCAGGAACTGACCACGACACTCCTCAAGGAATGGAGGTCAATACCTGGGACACATACCGTAATCTTGTGGACAGTATGCCATGTAGGGTGGAGGCAGTGATAGCAGCTCGGGGTGGTCCTACACACGACTGATTGAAGCTTTTTGCGGCTTTACGGTAGAGCAACAGGTGTCCCAACTTCTTTGATCATGTAAAGTACGTCTCACTCGGTGGGGAGTGGGGGGGGGGTCAAGGGTCAAGGCAAAAGCCACGTAAGACTACATGGGGGAGGGAGGAGGTCTAAGGAGGACAAAGTGGAACCATGTGGTCTAGAAAGCTCCCGAAGAAAACAAAATTTAAATAATAAAATAGTGATACGAGAGAATAAAAGAGATAACTTAGTTGATGAATTAAATGAACTGAAGGATCGCCAGTTTGCATGATCGTGTGGTTATGAATCGGTGTGGAGACAATTTTCCACTCGATTAACAGTCCGTAATTCGATAGTAGCAGCCTTGAATTACAGTAGACAATAATAAATGGAAGATGAAGCCGGTATGCTTTTCCTAAGTGCAAATCATTTAAGATTTTGTTAGAGCAATAATTAAGGCTATTCACTATTCACTCTTCTGAATAATCGAAATGGCTTTGAATTTAGGTTTTTCAATTTCACCTGCTCGTAGTGAGAATTTTTCTTGTTGAAAATCTTGTAAGATATGAATTAAATAAGTTCTCGTATGTGATGAAACATTTTCATTGCCTTTAATTTTAAATTAACTAATTTTAGGAAGAAAATTCTTAACTGTTAATTTAAATAATCTTTTCACTTGTCAAATAGTTCTTATATTGGTTAGGCTTTTAAAAATATAAAAAATTTTTTCCTACAATATAGATTACTCATGGATAACCACGTCAAACCTAATTATGTCATCAGTACAATATAATTTTCAGGAATTGGAAAAAGAAAACAATATATTAAGAAGGACATATTTCTTAGTCGAAACATCCAATAGCACGAATTTATCACCACGTCAAGCGTGCGCAGTAGAATCTGTAGCTCGTCTCCATCCTAACAATACTGTGAAAATCCTACATGTCGGGAAAGAATTTAACTATGCTCACCCATTAAGCATACTTTTGAATGATAGCTACTCGAATATCGTTTTTGAGTGGGCAAAATTGGATGATTTGCTTAGAGATTCGCCGATGGAACCGTGGATACAGACACGACCGTGGCAGAAGAGCCCATATAACGTAAGTACCATCTATGATGAAAACTATTTAAGGCAAACCAATGTAAACTTTTCTTCGAATTAGCATTCACGAAAAAATTTTTAGGAAATAAATATTCAAATTTGCTTGCCTGACACAAATACAAACTCATTACAAAATTCTAGTGCTGCTTAATATTAATAATTTCTGTTCTACAGGAATAACTTTAAATAATTTCCTCTTGAATATTTTATTGAAATTAATAATGATACCATGAATAGTTGCTAATAGAAACGACATGAATTGTTTGTTTCTTTTGTCTCTTTTGAACGTGTCATATGAACAGATGATGAATACACAAATGTTTCATCATCTGTTCATATACATAAAGTGAAAACTTCTAACCCACAAGGAGGAAAAAATGAAACAAGAGGAAAAAAGGTTTTTTTTTGCAAACCACGCTTTTATAATGTTTTATGAACGGGGTCCACGCGCAATTTCCGCGATAATTAGTTTTATCAAATTCAGTTTATTCAAATTGTTTCTTTTGTTGAACTCACATTTTCTCCTTTATACATAGTTTTGTAATTGATTGATGATAAAAATTGATGATGATAAAAAAAAATTGATGAACTCGCATTTTCTCAGACAACAATGGTCATGTGACTTTTCAGTTCCGGCGTATGCTTTAAGTGAGCGCCAACACAACACCTCCTAGAAAGAAAGCCTATGCACTGAAAATTCACACATTATTACATGATCATAAGAAGTCATAATTTAGGGCTTATTATTGGTGGAAATATGATTAACAATGCCTTTTTATGATGATGTAACAATGTATGAATTTTCAGTGCACAGGCTTTCTTTTTAGGAGGTGTTGGCCAACAACGCTTAAACGTACAACAACAATGCAAAACTGTTTCCGTGACGAACTCACATTTTCTCCTTTATTTATAGTTGGATTTATACTCTGTCCAACGAAAGAAAAACTGGGCGAGTCGAATTAAATTTCCAATTTCAATTGTTAAACATTGTTAATTTTATTTAGTAACAATGTCTAACAATTGAAATTGGGAATTTAATTAGACACGCCCAGTTTTTCTTTCGTTGGACAGCGTATAGTGAGCTAAATAAAGCTTAATTTTGCAACAATAAACAATAGATACATTTAACTCTCACCATAACGTAACGAATTCTTTGTTGTGGCAATTGGACAATTCGTAGTACTGAATTAGTACCATTAGAATACGAACCAGTGAAGCGATTTGAAAAAGTTTTTCTTTAACTTACATTGTCATCGATATTGTGCATATCTACCAAGTTTCAGTTCCCTGGCTTGTCGGGAAGTTGGTTTAATATTGATTACAAGATTTGACCTAAACAAACTAACAAACATTGCAAGTTAAATAAAAGCTTTTAAAATGGTATCCGGTATTTCCATTTTTTCCTCTTTGTGAATTAGAGGGTTTCACTTTAAAGGGCAACACTACCTATATTGGACATTAGAACTCTAACACGATATTTGAAGGGAAAAATACGAAATGTTTTTTTTTCCCCTAGAAATCCATTTATTGGGAACCGAATCAAACACAAGTTGTTAATACGCAATACGAGGGGAAGTCAGTAAGTAATTACAAATGGATATAGAAATGAAACCATACGAGGATAATTTGACATTTTCAGGATAATTCTCTATTATCATCTTTAACTTGACAAAGGATAGCCTCTATCCGAAACTTTTTATTATTTTTTATTTCATCTAGTTTACATAATTTGCAAAACCAGGCACCTATACTATTCTTGGACATCCTTTGACGGGAAAACTTACTCTCACAGTCTTCATTTCTAACTGTTTTTTATACCGCGAGAACGTCAAACCAGTGGAATCGGATGTCTTTTGTTTTATCAATTTCATATATTCCTTTAGATATTGGTTTGATGTTCTAGCCCTCTGATCTTCATGTAGCGTCAGTAACTGATGGGTCGATCTCTAGAGCTGCAGCAAAGTCGGTCAAATAAACGATCCAATGTACAAGGTGAGACCGGAAAGTTCGGTGCATGACTCGAAAAACAAACAGGGACAGGTATTTCAGAGATGATATTTTACTGTCCTTCGTAGTAAGCCCCCAGGGCCACAATACTTTTGATATTGTTCGTACAACTACTGCATGGCGTGTGAAAAATCCTCTTTCAGTAGGGCTTGAAGTTCCCTCGTCACAGCCGTTTGAATATCCGGAACATGTAAATTTAAGCTGTATTTAACAAATTTTTTATTATCTATTTGTTAAGTATGAATTATTTTTTTTTTAGTTTGTATGTCTCCACGGCCCACCCATATTTCGAAGCGTATTTTTTTGTTTTTTTTTTCCTCCTCTTACCTCGTTTTTCTTTCGCCGTCATTCTACGCAATGGCGAATACCAGTTTTCAACTTCCTGACATGTTAGATAGTTTAAATTCATATTTGAAGAATTCCTCAATGAATAGTAGTTCTTTGTCTTTATTTTTCCTAAATGTGCGCAGTCTTTTAGCTAATTTATCAGTTTTGACTGTTAATTTAAATATTTTGTCTTTCTTTCCCGACTTGTTAATTTTTGTGGAGACACGGTGTCGGGATGCTTCGGAGATCTCAGAAGCAGGCGGAATCCTACTCCCCAACTATTACGTAGATATAAGGATTTTTCAAACTGGGTAAAACGTCTAATTACCAATCCAAGCAAGATTATTTCGCTAAATTGTTCCGTAGAACGTGTATCGGTAAGGACACCTTGCATTTAATTAACAAACTCTCGTTATGCTCAGTGTCCCGTGAGATACCTTTTGACCAGTTTGACTAAATTTCATCTGCTCATCTTACCGGGTTTCTTCAAGTCCTGCTGCTCCCATCTCGGCCTGTTGCGATCAGTGGTTTGAATCTCAGTTGGTCTACTCCTGATTATTCTCCTGGTACCTTTTTTTTCAGTCCGACCACTAAAGAGGAAGTGCTGGAAGTCATCCTTAGATTGAAGACGTCGTCATTACCAGATCCCCAGGGACTAAGGTCCGATGTCATTAAGGCTGTTGGACTCTACATCGCTGAGCCTTTGGCTTTCGATTTTCAATAGGTCCCTGTCTTCAGGCATTTATCAATCTTCCCTGAAGCTGCCAATTTTTAAGAGCGGTGATTCACGTCAATTTAGCAACTCTCGTCCTGTTACGGCATTACCAAATATGTCTAAGATTTTTGAAAAATTGTTCTACGTCCGGTTATCCCATTTTATATACAGTAATAAGTTTCTTACTCCATGTCAACACGAATTCGTCCCTAGGAAGAGTGTAGAAACCGCATGCTAGAGCTAACTGACTTTGTTACCTTTGCCATGGTAAAGAGTAACTTTGTGGCAGCCGCATTCATCGATTTTTCTAAAGTGTTTGATACTGTACCTTTTGATCAGTTATTAAGTAAATTGGCAACCTATTATCATATGTTTGGCCTTCCTTTGGCTTGGTTAGGTGACTGTTTTGCTTGATCGCCATTACTTTATGTCCTATAACGGGACGTCTTCCGCCATAATTTGTAGGAATTTAGGGGTCCCACAAGGATCCATACTGTCACCGCGACTTTTTCACCTGTTTGTCAATGACCTTCCCCAAGTCTTTACTCTGCCCCGTGTTGTCATGTACGCGGACGACCCGACTCTTCTTTTCGCATGTAAGCGAGTGCACGATTTGCTGACTACGTTAAATATCTCATTTCAGTGCCTATATGATTGGAGTCATAAGGATCTACTTGAAGTAAATGTGGATAAGGTCCGTCTCAAAAGTATAGAGACTTTCGTAAATTAAAGAAAACTTTCCATACGAGGATATTACATGAAAACAAAAAATATACACATTTTCTTCGCATACTAAATAACATAATCCTAGAATTTCAGGAGAAATTTATTTTTCCTTCATTGAAAAAAAAAATCAAAAGGTGTCTCAAAAGTCATTTTATTACAAAAAAGGTGTCTCAAAAGTATAGAGACTCCCCTCGAAAGAGAGTCGGTAAGGACCAACATGCAAATGTTTTAAAGCAAATGTTAAAAGTTTACATTAAATCGGTTATTTAAACTGTATGTGAATGAATGAAATTGCCAATTTTAAAAATGCCAGGGGGAAGAGACCTCACTCAAGATGAGATCAGTGAAATTTGGCTGCTGAAGGCCTCAGGCAGCACAGTTCAACAAATATGCAAGAAAATTGGAAGATCCAAGTCTGTGATCCACAAAGTAATTTCAGAACAACGAATATCTACAGCGCAGAAGAGGACAGGACGACCAAAAGCGACCAGCGATAGAGATGATCGCAGGATCATTCGCCTGGCTACTACTGGAAAACTGTCACTGAGAAAGATATCACATGAACTTGTGTGCAATGTATCCAAAGACACTGTTCACCGATGGATCAAAGCTGGTGACAACTTAGTGTACTCTAAAAAACAGAAACTACCACCGCTGACACACCAGCACAAGATTGCACGATTGCAGTGGGCCAAGGAGCATATGTCCTGGACTGATGAATGGCTTCAAGTGATTTTTTCCGATGAAAAAAAGTGGAATTTAGATGGGCCGGACGGCATGATTACTACTGGCATGATATGAGACGAGAAGCGGAGGCATTTTAAAGCAGACAATAAGGAGATGGAGGTGTGATGGTTTGTGGAGGCGTTGCGTTCAATGGTACTACGAGTTTAGCGATTCTTTCTGGAAGGCAAAATTCTCTGAAATATCAAGAGACTTTAAGTTGTCATTTGTTGCCATTTCTGCAGAATCTGGTTGGAGAAAAAGGCATTTTCCAACAAGACAATGCCAGCATTCATAGATCACAGGCAACAAAGGAATAATTTGATGCAAACAATTTAACCGTCATGAAGTGGCCAGCGAGAAGCCCCGATTTAAACCCAATAGAAAATCTATGGGGCATCTTGACACGCACTGTTTATGCAAATGGGCGACAGTTTTCGACTGTTGTGGAGTTCCAGGATGCAATTGAGACATGCTGGTATAATCTATCACCAGATCTGCTTCAACACCTAATCACATCGATGAAAGATCGTGTATTTAAACTAATCCAGTGTAATGGGAACAGTATTTAGTTTTAGAAGCAAGTTTTCTTGGCAAGTCTCTATACTTTTGAGGCACCTTTTTGTAATAAAATGTTGATTTGTTTGTTTTTTTTTTTCAATGAACGAAAAATAAATTTCTCCTGAAATTCTAGGATTATGTTATTTAGTATGCGAATAAAATGTGTATATTTTTTGTTTCATGTGACATCCTCGTATGGAAAGTTTTCTTTAATTTACGAAAGTCTCTATACTTTTGAGACGGACCTTAAAACCAAAGTTATGTTTTTCTATCAGCATAACAAGCGGGGTATTCCTCATATTCTTTTGTTAATTTACGGGAACAGTGGCTGTTGTTAATACCTTCAGATATCTGGGACTAACTTTATCCCATAATTTATCTTGGGACCAGCATATTAGCCGCTTAGTGACTACGCTTAACATTAAGGCAGTGGCTACCAACAGATTCAGATTCAAAACTAACTCGAATATCGAAACAAGCCACATGGCGGATTCACATCGCATAGTGGAGAAATACAAAGTTTATACAATTTTATCTTAGCTTCGAGTAGCTAATATGGGATAGAATGAATATTGTTAATGACGCCGATCATCTTCAAGTCAAGAAAAGCTACATTTCCTTTATATTTACTAGATCTATATCTAGATCTCCCCCCTCAAACATTCTCTTCTCCTGTTAACTCGAGTTAGCTCTGATCGCTTCGCTATCTAAATTTTGACTCACAAATTTTCGCAATTTATTTCATGTAATCAAGAATAGATGAGGGAGGTTCATCTGCTTCTTATGTAATTTTAGTGAAAATTAATCAGGGCCTCCATCAGTGTTTTGAGCTTCTTATTAACATCCTTGATGTTTTTATTTTTTTATTCTAAGTAATTGATTTGTAATTATTATAATTATTCAGTTGGTCAAAAGGTAATAGATTCATTATTATTATAAAAAATTTCTTATTTTTATTATAAATATTTATTTATTGAATAATAGTTGTTTTTATTTTACAGTCATTTTATTAATAATGTCATTTTACAGTTAAACTTAAGAATTTTACTATTTCTTCATATAAAAATTTAAAAAATCAACAAATTTATTTTTTTTATAACTATTATTTAGTTTGATACTTCTAAATATACACTGCTTTCAGAAAAAATAGAGTCAACTCTGAAATTTGCATAATTTGTAAACAGAAGCAGAAATAAGTTAATTATGATTTAGAAACGCGTTTTAAATATGTTAATAATTATTTTTAACAATTGTCTAAGAATACTGTACGTAAAACCGTTTATTCCAAATATGTTTTCCAAAAGTTTTGTCATCACGTGTCCATTGTGAATTCTGTATGTGAAACTTGCCAATTTGAACGAGACAAGTAGTAAATCATTACTGTTAGAGTTATTTGTGACTAAAAATCTACAAATTGCATGGTTAAATAGTGACAATTACAATGGGAAGGTGTGCATTATTAACAGATGCTTTGCATAAGCAGGGATTATCTACGAGAGAGATTGCAAGTCAAATAAAGTGTTCTCAAACAGTTGTGCAACACTACATTGCTCAGGGAAAAAAATATGGGACCAAAAAAAGCTCAGGACGTCCAAAAAACCTGACACGACATCAAAAACGGCAGATTATCAAAGAAATCTCAGAGAATAAAACATCCTACAGGAAACTGGGAAAGAATCCAACAATTCAGGTATCGAAATCAACTATCGGAAATGTTGTGAAATCTATCAAGCACTTGAAGCACAAGAAGCGAAAGGGTGCACCAAGATTAACTGATGCTCACAAGAAGAAGAGACTGGATTGGGCAAAGGAACGGATGAGCTGGGTATCTGAATGGAGACGAATAATATTCAGTGATGAGAAAAAATTCAACTTGGACGGCCCAGATGGGTGGCAGTACTATTGGTCTGATCTTCGGAAGGAAGAGGAAATGTTCTCAAAAAGGCAGTGTGGTGGAGGCAGTGTAATGATCTGGGCTGCATTCAGTTGGAGTGGAAAGACACTAGTGGCGTTCGTTAATGGCAGAATGCATGCTATTGGTTACCAAAACATGTTGTCAGAGACACTTCTTCCGTATGCAGAAGCCATAACAGGATCTCCATGGCAGTTTCAACAAGACAATGCTCCTATACACTCTGCCAAAACAACTAAAACGTGGTTTTCCGATAATGGAGTTGATGTCTCCCCTGATCTAAATCCCATCGAAAATGTGTGGGGAGTTCTGGCCAGAAAGGTTTATGAGCACGGAAAATCATATGCCACAATTCAAGAAATGAAAGATGCAATTATCCGAGGCTGGGAAGAAATTGGGGACCAATATTTGATGAAACTACTTTCTTCAATGCCCCAATCGCATTTATCAAGTTGTTGTTAATAAAGCTGACCACATTAATTATTAAAACGCATCATTTCTTGACCTGAGTCTAAAATTAATGGACACAAAAATTTCCTTCCATTTGTTGTTTTTTTTTCCTCATGTAAATTTCATTTAAGTATAAAGAAATAAATGTGAAAAATATTCCTATACATTGTAAACATTAATTTTATTTTGTGAAACCCGAATGATTTCGTTCTGTTTATTGGATAGACTATTGTTTAGGGGTTAGTCTATTTTTTCTGGACGCACTGTAAATGCCAAATAAATTATAATAATGTAACAACAGAGAGGAGAAAACCTTCAGATAAACTGAAAAGTCAAACCCACTGTTGTCCCCCAACAGGCCAAAAGCCTAAAACGGGGTTAATAGAAAACATTTAAAGAAAATATAATAATAGTTAACAAAGACAAGAAAGGACAACAATAGTACTGATAATATAATTTATAATAAAATAAAATAATAATAATAATAATAATAATAATAATAATAATAATAATAATAATAATAATAATAATAATAATGCCATATCGCAGAGGAAACCATCCAACACGTCATATCCAGTTGCAAAATACTCACGCAGACAGATTATTTATACAGACATAACCAGGTAGCCAACATCATACATCAACATCTTGCTAAGATACACAAGCTAAGGGACAATCACACTCCTTACTATAATTATATCCCCGACACTGTCTTAGAGAACACCACACATAAACTATATTTTGACAGAGCTATAATCACTGACAAAACTATCCCTCATAACAGACCAGACATTCACTGGTAGATAAGCAAAACAAAGTGACTTACATAATTGATATCTCCATCCCCAACACACACAATTTACAAAAGACATACACTGACAAAATCACTAAATATACGGATCTTGCACATGAAATAAAACGCCTTTGGGGAGTTAACAGAGTACACATTGTCCCTATCGTTGTTTCTGCCACTGGGGTTATTCCACACTCGCTACACAAAAGCCTGTCAACACTAAATTTAAACCCACACATATACAAAACCTTACAGAAAGCCACAATTCTAAACACCTGTCACATAGTAAGGAAATTCCTACACCCAAATATCAATACTCCCACGAGTGCATAACTTTCCCTCCCTCGCATTTGAGTCCCTTGGGCTTTGGCCCTCTTTTGGGTCCGCATCTGGGATTGGCTTCCGGACTTGATTCGAGATTGGCTTCCCCCACCAATGATAATAATAATAATAATAATAATAATAATAATAATAATAATAATAATAATAATAATTTATTTATATTTATATATTTATTTAAAATATATTTAATCATATATCTAAAATACAGCATTGATATTTAAGTTTAAAATACAGTTTTGCCAAACCCCTGGAGCCTAACTATAGGCTTGTATGGGATTATAGGGACAAAAGATTATATAAACAAGAACAAAAAATTAATAACATACAAAAACAAATTCAAATGTATACAAAATACAAATAAAGTTTTCAGATAAACAAAAATAATTCTAAAAATAATTACAAGTAATTTTTCCAAATTAATAAACAATTTTTTAACATTCTATATGTTATTAAACGTAATATCCATGTTGAGAGTCTGTTAAAATCTGTGGTATGTAATATTCTTTTTCTCTTGCACCATATAAATTAAAGATTTTTGGTACTGCATATTTGTATTGTTTTCTTAAACCGTATTGAGTTTCTCTTTTAACTAAATAATTTTTTGAAAAAAAATTTTCTATAATAATCAAATATTCTATCAAATCTGTAACTTTTTGTATTCCTAATTTTTTATAAGTATTTAATAAGCTGTTTTTTTCCAAATATGTTCCAGCAACCATTGATTTTATAATTCTATCTTGCAAGTCTTTTACTTTTGAAAATTGTGCTCCATGATGATAAACCAACAGACCATAGCGTATTCTTGATTCAAAGTGTGTATGATATAATAATAATTTTCTAACCCTTAGAGGACAGTAAAATTTAACCAAAAATATGAAATATAAGATTTTGCGTAATTTTGACATCAAATTATTAATGTGAATGTGCCATGATAGAGTGGCATCGATATCTAATCCTAAATATTTTATGCTTTTAACTTCTTGGATTTTTGGACATTTACATAAGCAATTATCTTTCCATTCCTCCATGCTCTCCATGCACTCCATTTTATGATAAAAAAACTTTTGCGTCAAGAAATTATCATATTGTTTATGTGGAATTATAAATTTCATTAAATGTGTTTTTTTCGGATTTAAACTCATCTTATTATTTTTTATCCATTCAATTGTTAGAGCTAAATTTTTCTGCGTATCTCTTAAAACTTTTTCTTCATTTTTATGCATAGTTAGTAAAGCAACAACATCTGCATATATATAAAGTTGTGCATTAGGGACATAATTAGGTAGATCATTTATAAAAATGTTAAACATTAATGGACTTAATATTGACCCTTGAGAGATACCATTTGTGATTTCACAAACTGAACTTTCAGAATCATTTACCTTAACCTTTTGCATTCTATTGGAATACATTCCTTTCAACAAATTTAAACATTGTCCTCTTATACCATATTGTTCTAATTTTAAAGACAAAATATCACGATTCACCAAATCATAGGCTTTATTTAAATCTATAAAAATAACTGTTGAATTAACACCATGATGAAAGGATTTGTTTAATTTTTGTGTCAATTCCATTAATAAACTTTGGGTTGACATTTTTTTTCTATATCCATATATTTCTTTACCAAAAATATTCTTCTTTTCCCAAAATTCCTCCAGTTTTATTTTAATCCAGTGTTCAAAAATTTTTGTAATAATAGAAAGTATAGATCGATATTCTATTTAAATCTGTCTTTTTACCTTTCTTATAGATTGGTCTAACCTTTGACATTTTCATCTGCTCCGGCCATTCATTTGTCTTCAATATTACATTGTATAAATGAGTAAAAGGTTTTACAAAAATTTAACCATTACTGCTAATGTCCCTTGCCCTAATTCCATCGATTCCTGAAGACTTATTTATATTTAGACTTGCAATAATTTTTTCAATTTATTTTTCTTCCACAGAATTTATAACAATAGAATTTTGTAACGATATAATTTTACTTCCATTATATTTCTCATCCTTAACTCCATCTATAAAGATCTTAACTTGTTCTTGAAAGTTACTAT
>JAHWFO010014853.1:0-10408 GCA_023313115.1 Rhysida immarginata
TTAGACATTTTGAGAAGCCAGTGGACTCATGAAGTGATAGATCCAGATTCCTCTCTCAAAGCACAGGGGGTAGTCTTCATATGGAAATTGTGTGCGTTTTTTTTGTGGGTGAAATTTTAGTTCAGTGTTTACAGGGCAGAGGTTCGGCTCCAACGAGGAAGTGAAAACGGCTGCCCTGACGTGGTTTCGACATCAGCCTGAAGATTTCTACAGAACCGGTATCCAGATGCTCCCAGAACGCTGGGAAAAGTGTGTAGAGTTCTTTGAGAAATAACTGGTGTGTGGGTGTGTGTTTTGTAGTTTCTTGATTTTATAAAAAAAAGTCCAGCTCAAATTTGAACGCCCCTCCTATATTGTTGTAATCTACCTTCCACCGTGTCAGATATCCAGGCAGCATAGCAAGTAGTCTGTTTCATTTGAACGACTCTTATACAAGTAAGAAGCTTAGGATATCTTATGATTGAATGACCCTAGTCCAGGTATGTTCCAATCTCTTTCGGGGTACAAACTGAAACCTCCCATTTCCGCTATGGCTAATGTTTTGTCCATTCAATATACGATTCGCTTCTAAGTTCTTTTCTTATTGTCAAATGCAAGGAAGAAAGGGTAAATAAGCTCACTGGACAAAAAAATTAGCCAATTCCAAGTGACCCCACAGATTCTCGATTACAGGGTCGGGACACATTAATATGACCACCTCTCCTCGAACATGTTGGAACGTCCCATGGTATGCAGATGAAAAATCATTGCATATCATTAAAAGCTGACAACAGTAGCATCCGTTAACACAGCAATTGTCGCCGTCATGGGCAGAGCAAGTGACCTGTCGGACCTCCAAAAGGGGATGATCATTGGCTATCGGGCCCAAGGGGGGCAGCATTTCAGAAACCAGGGACCACCTTTGTGAACTGCTCTAGGGGTAACTGTGGGGCCCCACGGGACATCGATCCTGGCCAAAACCAATCGGCGTGCCACTGTCGAGCAACTGACACAGTGCAACGATCCCTCTTGAGGTTGGGGCTCCGGAGCAGGCGTATGGAAACAGCACCCATGTTGAAGCCTGTGCATTTCCGAAAACGTCTCCAATTCGCAATGGACTATCGCCATTGGACCTCGGTCGAGTGGCAAAGGGTTGCTTTCTCTGACGAGTCGCGGTTTCTGGTGAACAAAGTGGACGGACGATGGAGAATTCGCCGGGAAGCATCTGAGAACAGGCTTCCCGACACCATCGTTGGCAGACGACAAACTGGTGGGGGAGGTGTGACTGTTTGGGGGATGTTTTCGTGGTATGGTCTGAGTCCACTGATACCGCTGGAAGGTACACTGACGATCGTCGCAGACCAGGACAAAGCTCCGTGCCATACTGCCAAAATTGTCCACGACTGGTTCAAGGAGCATGAGGATGCTTCAAGCTACTCCCGCGGCCACCAAACTCCCGGACCTCAACCCCATTTAACATTTATGGGACCATCTCGATCGCCATGTCCGCAAGCTGGACCCTCCACCACGCACGGTGATGGAATTACGGGATGCACTGATATCCGAATAGTCTGAGATACCTACAACCACCTTCCGAGGACTTATTGACTCTCTGCCACGTCGACTAGCTGCTGTGCTTGCCGCCAAAGGTGGATATTCCGGATACTAGCAGGTGGTCATATTAATGCATCCCGACCTAAGGTATGAGTTTATTTGCCCTAAATTTCCTTGCTATTCTTACTGTTCTGAATGTAGAAACAGGTTCCTGACGTCGTGTAGATTTCCGACACCGTGCAGTTTTTCCTTTGAATGTCATCGTGGAAAATGTCGATTCCCTTTGAAGAAGAAATCCACGAAACTGTAACTAAACGCTAACTGCGCTAACAATGTAAATGTGCATTAACGAGAACCTTCCAGTCAGCTCACCTCAGCAATGAAACAATCGAAAGCCTCTGCGTCATCAATCCTCGCCATATCCCACAATCCCTGCACGGTGATGCCAGTGTTGTTGATCAAGCGGAAAACCTCTTTGGGGTCGGCATCAGGATAGTGCTGCTTCAAGAGCTGCGCGATTCTCGGCTGCTTGTACATGGGCATAGGGCAGATAATGATGATGGGCAAAGCAAGGGTTTCGTTCTTTACGTAGTCGACTACAACAGATGGAGGGTCGTACAAATATTCCATTACCTGCTGAACTACGTGATAGAACCAAACTCCCAGGACAAGGGCCACGATCACCATCCAGAGGAGCCTTTCTATCAACGTTCTCTGTGGATCCCACAGATTGCCCCACCACGAGATCAGGTACGTGTTATCCCTTTGTACCTCCTGCAATTCCCTCAATATCTGCCGGCGGAACGCTCCTCGACGAGATGGATTGTGGAGCGGCGGCTGAGTGGAGAAGCCTCGCTTCGCTAACACCGTAGAACCAGGTGTATAAGGTCTCACGAGGAGGCGCTGGTGTAAAGCTGACATTCAGAAACGGATCCAAGGCGTATTGTTCTGTAAACATAAATAACAATGTACATTGATGCATTACGAAACAGAATGGACCCAAAAGACCGCTCTCAGATTGAGTCGCATGTCCTACATGTTTACACTCTATGATATACACTAGTGTTTATAAAAATCGCAACACCATGATGGAATAGCCCAATCTGACGAGCCAATCGATGAGCAACCCTGTCCCACACATGTTCGATTGGGGACATGACTGGTGAACGAGCAGGCCAGGGGAACAAGGGCGTCTGATGTGCTTGGAAAAAAGCGAGGACATTTCTGGCCACATGCGGTCGGGTATTGTCCTGTTGGAATACAGCGCCTGGAAGGTTCTGCAGGAAGGGGATGACTTCGGGTTGCACAACTTCCCTGATGTACCGGTCACTGTTCAGATTGCCATGGATTCTGATCAGACGGGAACGGCCATGGTAACTGATTGCACCCCACACCATCATCCCTGGCGTTTGTCCTGAATGACGCTGCAGGATGCATTCTGGAAGGTCGCGCTCGCCACGATGTCTTCTGACTCGAATCCTGCCGTCATTGTGCTGCAAGTTAAACCTTGACTCATCCGAAAACACAACTCGTTGCCATTCAGCTTGCCACTGTTGGTGTCGATGGGCCCATTGCAACCTGAGGCGCCGGTGGTTTTGAGTCAAAGGAATCCGCAACAATGGTACTCGTGCCATCAATCCTCTGGAAATCAAAGGGCGTCGTACAGTGCTAGCAGACATTGTCCTGCCTACTGTAGCACCCCACTGTTGTGCTAACATTGTGGAAGTGGCTACACACTTGCGATAGAGGTGTCTGTCATCTCGCGGTGTCTTCGGTGTGCCCTGTTCTCTTCGCTCCACTGCCTCCATGCACGCATAATTGTCGTTGCATTACGTCCTACACGAGCAGCAATATCACGATACGACCATCCCGCTTCACGCAGACCAATTCTGCGTCCTCTTTCAAAGTCTGTCAGCTGTTGATATGGTACCCTTCGTCGTTCTTTCAAGCAATTACTCTGAAAATCTAATCATTTATACTCTGACCCATTGTATGCAAATATTGCAAATAGCATATGGATTAAACCATTCCATCAGGGTGTTGCGATTTTTATAAACAGTAGTATATGTATAGCCCATCTAGTCTCGATTCTAGCACTTTCACCGGTGTCCCAGGAAACAATACGCAAACTGTGTATGCATAATGAATCAACCTCTGTACAATGCAAGTGGATAAGAAGCAACACTTATACATAAGCTTAAACCTAAGAATTATTGATGAACTTACTAATTGGCAAGCATAACACCAAACTACTTAACCTTACCAATTATCTCCTTGTATACATTAACTTACAACACATAAGAATGGGTCATGGAAGCGACCGATAAGAAGAGCGCATATACACTAATGAAATGTTAGTTACAGTAGCTTTGCTTAGGTCACGTGTGAATTTTATATGATGTTTGTGTAACAGTTGCTTAGAGAGATAGTATATATTGCTTAACGGTATATCACTCTGTATATCACTCGCAGTTTGAAATCTTTTCTTCTAAGGACAATGAGCAAGATGAAAAGAGTTAATACAACAAATGAAATATTTAATTGTATAGATTTTTACGCCTATTTCACACTTTTTCCTCTATAAAGCCATTTCCTTTGTTCATGTTTACAAAAGATGACAGAAAATCAAATTCAATACAGCGACACCCAACAACATCGAGTAACAAATCTAAACACGGCATATTGATGTCAACGACGTTTTAATGTTTCCCTTAATGAATGCTTACATTATTAAGTACCGAGAAGTGCTTTATGCTATGAAAGGTTTTCAAAATCTGTTAACGTCAATCGATGAATATGGTTTATGGCACGAACCAGTAACAAATATTATCTAAATCGATTCAATAGCATGTGCACAAATGGTACCTTCACGACACAACGACGAGATAGAAGCGGATATAAATTACTATTTTCGCCAATTGATACATATAGTCCCGGGAATGAACGATTTTGAAAATGGTTATAACCAAAACAATGGCACGTGCTCTAATAGTACCCTTATGACACCCCTCAAAAATTTTCAGTACTAAAATATGGCATGTAATATATCAAACGACTTGGAATGAGGTGTCATGAATGAATATAACGTAAAATTAACAACAGTCGAAATATGGTTTCAAGGAATCTGGCTTAGTGGAACCTTTATGGTTCAATGGAAGTTTCAATGCTAAAATATGGCATAGAATATATCAAACGACTTGGAATGATGCGTCATGAATGAATATAACGTAATATTAATGATAGTTGAAATATTTCAAAGTTACGTGATTTAATGGTATCATTATGGTCCATTAGAAACTTCCAATGTTATTGGGCGGTTTAAAAATCTAGTTCCGCGAATGGTTTAGTTTAACCTTTCGGTACTTGGTTATGTCATTCCTTCATGGTTTATTAAGTACCGAAAGGAGCTTTATGCTATCAGCGTGGGGAAACGTGTCTGTCTGTAACTCTTAACTCCTCTGAGGCTACGAAAGATTTTCAAAATCTGTTTTCGTAAGTCGATGAATATAGTTCATGGCACGAACCAGTTTCAAATATTATCTAAATCGGTTCATTGGCACGTGCACAAATGGTACCTCTATTTTCCCACCTAGCAATTTTCAATGGGAAGATATATTGAGTAATATATCAAACAAATCGTAATGACTAGATGCGGTTATTCAATATTATTTTCGTCAATCGATGAATATGGTACATGGCACGAATCAATCACAAATACTATCTAAATCGGATCAATAGCACGTGCGCAAATGGTACTTCACGACCCCTTCTAGCAATTTTCAATGGAGAGATATATTAAGTGACATATCAAACAAATCGTAATGACGAGATAGAAGCGGATATAAATTGCTATTTTAGCCAATTGATAAATACGGTTCCGGGAATGAACGATTTTGAAAATGGTTATAATCGAAACAATGGCACGTGCTCTAATAGTACCCTTATGACACCCTCAAAAATTTTCAATGATAAGATATGGCATGTAATATATCAAACAAATTGGGATGATGTATCTTGAATGAATATAATGTAAAATTATTGATAGGCGAAATTGGTTTAAAGACCCCTGGTTTAGTGGAACCATTATGGTTCATTGGAACTTTCAATGCTAAAATATGGCATGTAATATATCAAACAACTTGGAATGATGTGTCATGAATGAATATAAGGTAATATTAATGATAGTTGATTATTTCAAAAGTACGTGGTTTGATGGTATCATTATGGTCCATTAGAAACTTCCAATGTCAGTTTAACCTTTCGGTACTTGGTTATGTCGTTCCTTAATGGTTTATTAAGTACCGAAAGGAGCTTTATGTTATCAGTGAGGGGAAACGTCTCTGTCTGTCAGTCTGTAACTCTAACGCCTCCGAGGCTACGAAAGATTTTCAAAATCTGTTTTCATCAGTCGATGAATATAGTTCATGGTACGAACCAGTTACAAATATTATCTAAATCGGTTCATTGGCGCGTGCATAAATGGTACCTCTATCTTCCCACCTAGCAATTTTCAATGGAAAGATATAATAAGTAATACATCAAACTAATCATAACGATTCATGTTTTCGTCAAATGATAAATATGGTTCCTCGAATGAACTGTTATGAAGATTGGCATAATGGATACAATGGCACGTGCTCTAATTGTACCCTTATGATACCCTCAAAATTTTTTAATAAGATATGGCATGTAATATATCAAACCACTTGGAATGACGTGATATGAATGAATAAAACGTAAAATTAATAATCCAAATTAGTTCAAAGGTATGTGCTACAATGGTATCATTATGATCCATTAGATACTTTCAATGTTAACACAGTGTAGTTGAAAAATATGGTTCCCGCTGATGGTTTAGCTTCGCTTTTTGGTACTTGGTTATGTCATTCCTTAATGGTTTATTTACCAAGCAACCAATTTTTGTGTAAATTTAAACTGCAGAGAATCTGTTCCCTATGATAGAAAATATTACAAAAATAGAGAAAGAAACTGAAAAAAAATATTGCTGGCATATACCACGAGATGATATCAGAAAGTAACGTCTTTATCTACAGGGTGGATACAAAAATGAGCCTCCTCCACATTTTATTTTCATAACCAAGCAGATATGTCAATTTTGATGAATCCAATGAAGTTGTTTGGTTTGTTTGGTATTAACGTCCTTTTCAACAGCCATGGTCATTTCAAGACGGCGTTATCGGGGGCGCAAATATGGTCTCGCAAGGGTTCTTTAACTTGCAGCCGGTAAATGACTACACGGGACCAACGGGATTCGGAATAGATGTCGACGGAAATGATGTACCCGGAACAGATGTCGACGCAAAAACCAATGGTGCCAAACATTATGATGCAGAAGCGGTCCACGAAATGTCTGCAGAGGCAAGAGCTACACTAACGGATGCTGATTCAATCAAGAGAAGCATTCGAAAGTATCAAAGTGGTCGATTTCCCCCTCAACCCAGCTCTTTAGTTGAACTGCGAATCGAGAGCTGTCTGAATGCAGAGCCATTTTAGTTTTACGACAACGGACCTGATACAGATGCAAGAGTTGTAGTGTTCGGAACCGCACAATGCCTTCGCTACCTTGGAAATTCTCCTATATGGTTCATGGAACCTTTGTGACGGCTCCACAAGGTTTCTTACAGACCTATGTGATCCACGTGCTATTGGAAGAATGCGCAGTAGACGTTGTATATGCTTTGTTGCAGAAGAAAACTCATGAGGTTTACATAGAGTTGCTCAGAGCTGTGCTTGCAGATTGCGAAAGGATAGGAAATTTACCAGACCCGGAGATAATTGTTGACTTTGAACTTGCCGTCCATGCAGTGTGTGTTTGGCGAACACGTAACGGTTCGTGGATGCTATTTCCATTTGACTCAGAGCATATAGAGAAAAATACAAAAGGTGGGACTGGTTACGCGCTACCGTGACAGTGAGGATTTCCGACACGGGGAAGTTATATGGCCTAGCTTTCTTGCGAGTGGATGACGTCCAGAATGGGATGGCCTTGCTTTGTGAAATGATGTTCGAAGGAACGGATGATTTACTGAACTACTATGTTAATGGTGCTTTTCGACCGGTGCGCTCCCGACTCCGGCGATGTGCCCCTAGGTTTACCCCTTCCATCTAGAACATGTATGCGGCCATCTGGGTGACAGGCACAGAACCAACGGCCATGCGGAAGCCTGGAATACCAAATATACCCATGTGCTTGGGCATAAACACCCGACAATCTGGAGGGCCATCCATGCTTGGCAGTAGGACACCTCCCTTAAATGGAAGAACCGAAAGTTTGAGGATTTAACGAGACGGTTGAAGACATCTGTCCTGTCAGGATTATGTGAACGGCAGAAAATCAATTGCCGATGTCCTGTTTGGAGTCGGTCGGTTAACATGATTGTAAACATTTTATACAAACAACAATAAATAAAATAAAAATATATTTAAAAAAATACTGTCTTTCATTTAATATACATAAAGGCTGTGCTAAGCATCGATACCCATTCCGCATCACCGCTTTTGTTTTGCGTCGACATTTATTCCGTACGACATCTATTCCGGGTACATCATTTCCGTCGACATATATTCCTAATCCGGTACCAACGGCTTTACAACCCTTCCTAAGGAAGTGCGTGATCTCAGGAATTTTTTTCAGTTCTGAACAAGTCTTCAGTTGGAATTTATTTTCCTTCCCGAAACATTTTACGCTATTTGCGCAGATTGGAATAGTCCAGACAATTAGCATCGTAAACTTCTACCATTTCCCCATGAATTTCTTACCTTTTGTTCAAAGAAACCTTATAACAGCTTTCTGTTCCTCCAATGTCCAGATAGCTGGGGCCATTTGTAAAGCGACTGGTAGCACGTAGTGCGCGTGTGTAGGAAAAATTCTTGTAATACAATGTCTGTGCACGTACTCACCCTTCTTTCTGATATCCTCTCACATGCTTACTTTAACCATGGTTAGCTAATCAAGCACTTTCAGTTCCCACTGCATCCAAGGGAAATGCCGGTCACCAAGCACTGCAATCCATCCAGCAAAAGAAAAACTTATGTCAAGGTCGGAACTTCAAAATTAGCCAATCGGCGATTAAATCTACCAATACAGCTTTGATTGACTAATTTTGAATTTCATGACCTTGACATAGTTTATCTTTCGCTGGATGAGTGTTAACTGCAATTTTCGACTGCGTGCGAGGCTAACGAGATACGTTTAACGGGAAAGTCACCTGACCAACTGGGTGCTAGCAACAATCCAACCTTCATTGTTTCCAACAAAAAGGTTCTATTATCACTTTATAGCTCCGCAATTGTCACGATATCTGATCTACCCACACAAATCTGCTGCCATCTTGTAAACAGGATCA
Organism: Rhysida immarginata; assembly: GCA_023313115.1. Classification (NCBI taxonomy): domain Eukaryota; kingdom Metazoa; phylum Arthropoda; class Chilopoda; order Scolopendromorpha; family Scolopendridae; genus Rhysida; species Rhysida immarginata. Next base: position 8,901 of record JAHWFO010014853.1, read on the forward strand.
GTTCTCACGAAGCTGTATGACCTTGATAGCTAAGATAGTTTTGTGGGGCCTGGGAATCCCTTCTCGTGAGGTTCTCAGCTATATCAAGACCACCTCATGAAAACTTATCGAAACGATTCAGACAAGTGCACGAGTCTATTGAAGCATACCCTTAGTCTATAGTGCCAAACAAAGGAGAAGTAGAGTTATTAAGTTATCAACATCCCTCGTAGAAAACACATCATTATAGAAAACAAAATGTTAGTAACAGTATCTTGGGGATTGTCGTGACCTGATTGTCTCATCGATCGGTTTGCCGTGTGTAGTTAAGCACCTTCAGGAACGGCTAGTCACTGGGTGACAGCCAGTGGACAAGTATCTCGTTGATCCCGGCTGCTACTGTTATCTTGTAGCAGTCGTTAACTTAGATGGAATAAGCACCCATATCATCGCTGGGGAACCCACTTGGCGATGATCTATCCTCTATACCAGAAGAAGAATATTGCCTTAAATCATAATTAATCTAATAAAGGATGTGTCTGATACAATACAGATACTATCAATTTTATTGCCGACGCACGTTTCGGTGTTATCTTATTTTATCTTATAAGTGGGCTGTCAGTCAACAGCCAGGCAGTTGACCGCAAAGGCACTTATTCCTCTAAGGAATATTGCGCCATACCCAAAGGAGAACTAAGATCGCCTAAAGGTAGCCGGACAGACTTAAAAAGCGAGTCAAGCTGCCCACGGGGTCCAAGTGGATATCTTCAAGAAGGGTTAAACCAACCGTGAAGTGACGAAGATGTGTCAAAGCGACACAGTGGTAGGCTGTTTCTTCTGCCAAACCGCATTTCGAGCATAGTGGCTCTTCCCGAAGGATTCCTATTCTATGTAAATGTTTACGGAGTAAGTCATGACCTGTAAGAAAGCCAATGATAATCCATATATTGTTTCTATTGAGTTGTAGAATGCCTGATGTTAGACTAAGAGAGGATCTCTTAATCATGAGCCTGGCATGTATTTGATCAGTGGTAAGATCCCACCTATCCATCATTTCTTGATGAGAGATAACATTTATCTCCCTAGCTGCAGTTTGTTTAGAAATACCGCAGAAGGGTTCAGGGCCAGTAAAAGTAGACTTGGCACCCTGTTTGGCTAAGATATCAGCAACTTCATTACCAACAACACCTTTATGTCCAGGAACCCATTTCAAGGTAACACTATTGTGTAAAGAAAGGTCCTGTAGGAGCTGTCGACATTCCAATATAAGTTTGGAATTAACCCTATAGGATTTAATAGCCTTAAGGGCCGCTTGACTGTCACTAAGTATAAAAAGACGGCTATGTACATAGAGTTTGTTCATGCACATCTGCAGACAGTAAATAATAGCCAGTACTTCAGCCATACTGTACGTTTCGGTGTTACACCATTTTCAAGGCTAGCATAATAGTAACAAGTGAGGTTTACATTGGCATCATATTATATAGGAAAACAGGAGAGGGTATAAAAAGGTTGATGGCGGACCTAGT
>JAHWFO010014870.1:0-11146 GCA_023313115.1 Rhysida immarginata
AAGAATGCTTAACGAAATACAATTGGCCCTCTAATGTTTCAATTAAGCAATTCATCGGCCAAAATTCAAATTTTGCTTCTGACTTTTGGAATATTGACAAAACCAATCCACGGAGGCTTGGTATTAATAACAGTATTAATCGTCCGCTGCGTTCAGGGAACACTAACCTCGCTATCCTCAATGTTTTTTATCTAAATATTCGCTCCCTGTTTCCAAAAATCGGTGACTTGAATATGATCCTATATAACAAGAATGTTCACATTGCCACAATAAGTGAAACTTGGCTCTCCTCGATTCATGATGATTGTCTCTTATCCGTCCCGAACTATAATATCTACAGATCCGATCGCCCAACGCGGGGCGGAGGTGTTGCCCTTTATGTCCACAATTGCTTCCAAACAATGATCCTGACAACCATTAGCTTAAATGGCCTGGATTTCCTGACGCTTAAGATTAGGATCTTTGGTCATATATATACGATAACAATCATTTATCGCCCCTCCTATGTCCCCATGGAAGAATGATCTCGACGACCGCGATCTTCATATTGTTATGGGAGACTGCTCTTATGATGCCGATTCCTCCGACTTACGCACTCTCAAGAACTCTACCAAGGCCCTGTTCCTGAAACAAATTATTGATAAACCTACACGCGTGACGTCATCTATCAGCCAATATCATCGACCATATATATTTACCGTCTGATATGCTATAAGACTCTGCCATAAGTATTGTTGTCCCTAAATGTGATCATACTGGTTTCATTGTTAAGTGTTTTATCGCTCGTCCTCCTGAAGACAAAGCCACAAATAAGCCCATATTTCCCAGCTATAGTGAAATGGTCTGGTCCAATTTCCATAGTCGTTTAAATGCCATTGATTGGAGCCTATTTGATGACTCAACCATGATGATCAGTTTCACACACTAAGATCTGAAATCATGACTGCTGCGTTTAATTCCCAGTTCAAGCTCAAACAACCCGTTATTAAGAGGCATGATACAAAGCTCAAAAGATGGTGGTCATCCTTCCTTTACCACCTATGGAAGACCAAAGTGTTAACGTACAAAAACTATTGCCAGGACAACACTTCCCAAAACCTATTATAGTTCAAAAGTGCTAATGCAACCTTCAAAAAAGAAATTCGCCGCAACAAAAGAAATAAAGTTTTGGCTAACTCCTCATTAAAATCTCTCTGGAAAATAATCCACTCCAATTGTAAGGCGAACTCATACAATTTATCGCCTGACAAACACAAATTATATCTCGAATGGACGAACAACCCAATAGGCATTAGCGAGCCCGTTTGCCCTGTGAATTGGCCTTCGCCTTCAATCTGGGCCCCCATCTATCCACGGCTACCGACACCGAAACAGCTACTCTCCCTTTTAAGTAAACTCAAATTTTCTGATGTCACCAAGACTCACTTGATACCTGCACGTATTCTCCAGAACCTGGACAAATTCTGTCTACGAAAAATTTTGAACCTGTGCCTCACAATTATTAGCACTAAGAGATTTCCAGCTCTTTTAAAAATGTCCACCATAATACCAATATTCAAATCAGGAGACAGAAATCTTTTGGAAAACTATCGCCCCATTACTGTCTTACCACCGATAACCAAACTTGTAGAAAAAATTATATTCAGTGAGGTTCAATCAAAAGTGTGGCGGTCCCTGGATTCCGGGTTCAGTGGATACCCATTGAACTCTATATAAATGCCATCAAAGCTTATGACCAAGGCTCCAACTTCGTCATAGTTCAGACGGATGTATCCAAGGCCTTTGACACCGTGGTCCAATCCCAGCAGATTCGTGATATGCATGCATTTGGGCATAGTCGATCCCTATCTGTCTTTGGTCAGAGACTATCTTTCCGACCGCTTTAATAGTGTTTATGGTAATCCTTTCGTTACTGTGAAATCCAGCCGTGGGGTGCTGCAAGGCTCGGGCTTGGGCCCGTTGCTATTTGCTGCCACCACTTCATCGCTATTTTATTTATTTATTTACTAGCAAACCCGCGCCCGGCGTCGCCTGGGCTTTTTAAATCATGAAATAAAAATACAGTATAGGTAAATTTTAAAAAACATTTATTTAATGTCAAAAAATTAATGGAAGTTTTTGGACTACACCTAAGTCTTGAGTACTTCCTTATAAACGACATTTAATGCTGTTGCATCTTTACTGCAAATGTATAAATTTCTAGGGTCGCTAACTCTAGAACAGGCAACATACAGTTGGCCATGTGAGAAACAATCTTCTTGCAAATTTACTCCAGCTACTTTCAATGTTTGGCCTTGAGATTTGTTAATTGTTATGGCAAAGCAAAGTTTAACTGGAAATTGAATGCGTTTGAACTGAAAAGGTAAGTCTGTAGGTATTAAAGGGACTCTTGGAATTAAAACTGTTTCACCAAGACCACTTCCTGTAATAATTGAACCTTCTATCACATTATCTTTTAGTGATTTCACAATTAACCTTGTTCACAAAGTGTAGGAGGATTTAAATTTCTAAGTAACATTATAGGAACACCAATTTTAAGTTGTAATAAATGAAGTGGAAAACCAGAAGGTTGTAATGAGTTTAAAAATTCCACAAGGTAATGTACTGCATTTTCAGTTTGTAAAACTGTGTTGATGGAACAATACTGTTTTACATTTCCTTCAACTTTGTTCATTATTTTTAAGTTTATTAGGTTAGCAGAATCGTTACGTGGTGTTAATATAGTCCTCTCTTGGAACCATCCTAAAGACTTGGACTGAATATTAGAAATATCGGGGTAAATTTTTTCAATCAAAGAATCTAGTGATTCGACATAATTGCACAATGAAGAATCAAGTTTTATCCTACCATTTACTTCTGGTTCACTGCCACAACCAATTTTCAACAATTTCGTAGAAAATGCATCTGCCTGTTGATCATTATTTAAAAGGACCCTCATGTTTTTAGTGAGTGAAAGGTGAATAACATGCTCCCAAATAAAAGACTTTTTTAAGCAAGCATTTACTTCGTCAGCAACTGTACCTTTTGTTATAACTGGTAGAGTTTGACGAAAGTCACCTGTGAATAAAAATGTCAAGCCACCCATTATTTGATTGGAGTTTCTAAGATCTTTCAAAGTGCGATGCAAAGCTTCAACAACAACCTTATTTGCCATAGTAGCTTCATCCCAAACTATCAAGGACGATTGACGAAGTAATTTTGCAGTAGCACTTTGTTTTTTTATTTGGCAGAAAGGAGTGTCCCCTGGTATAATTGTGAGGGGAAGTTTAAAAGTTTAGAGGAGAAAAAAGGTTTCGGTTTCGCTTCGCATGGTTTCTGTTTACGCAGCTGTTAGAAGAGAAAAAAGCATGGCAGCCTATCGCAAAAATATTACGTATTTCATTGAGTTCTTTTGAATTTTTTTGTGTTATATATTTTTTATTTTTTTATTGAATTAGTTTATTGAAATATTAAGTCGTGGAGTTACAGTATAGGTAAATTTTAAATGTCAAAAAATTAATGGAAGTTTTTGGACTACAACTAAGTCTTGAGTACTTCCTTATAAACGACATTTAATGTTGTTGCATCTTTACTGCAAATGTATAAATTTCTAGGATCGCTAACTCTAGAACAGGCAACATACAGTTGGCCATGTGAGAAACAATGTTCTTGCAAATTTACTCAGCTATTAAGATGAAGTAAAATTAGCTTATGTTTGTTTGTTTGCTCAAGAGATGGCGCTAAGCGTTTCGATCACCATATGATGAGCAGCCATGTTGACGCATTTTGAGAGCAATTAACGTAAATAATTTAATATAAAACCAATTTTTATGAATTAATACTAGCCTACAAAGTTTCTACATAAATCCCCTATCAAACAAAACTTGTTTCATAAAAATCGATGCAGTAGTTCTTAAGGTTATCGAGCACATACACCGGGGAAATGACTTAGATTTATACTATGTATAGATAGATAGATAGAAGATTTATTTATTTATTTATTTAAGAAAAGGGTTGGAATATACATCAAAGCGCAACAGAGATCCGAATGGTACATATGGACCGACATGTTAGATCTCTGAGGGCTCATAAAGATACTAAGAAACAAAAAAAAACATGTTAGTACAATCTTAATGAACAAAAAAACAAAAACATACAGATGAATCGACTGGGCAGATGACAAACACAAATACTACAAATAATCAATGGCCCCAAAGTAAATCTAGATGTTCCTTCCACGTAGAGCGATTCGGCCTCCGCATAGTTACTCAATCACTCATAATAACTCCTTAATAGTTATCAGGTGTGTCTAACATCCTAATAATTCAATAAACATCCTACGATACCAGAATACAAACGTCACTAAGTAAAAACATTGTGGCGCAGCGTATGCAAAGACAATTAACTATGCTCCAAGAACTTCATACAACAGGTTGCGTGGGAGGAAGGTTTTACCTACCTACCTACCTACCTACCTCCCTTGTATATTAATACATAAAAAGCAATAAATTTTTAACCTTTTGCGAAACAATGAGTACGATATTATTTCTTTTCAACTAGACAATGACCAGCCCCCAGCTGACTGACTATTTAGTTTGCCTGTTCTTTTCAATGTACTGTATTTTACCTGTTTTAACTTGCTCATTCTTATATAGTTGTCTTAGTTTACTTTTTTACATGTGTTTAAAATACTCCACATTTGTAACTCAATTCCTCTTGGAAAAATGTATCTAAATAAATGCTTCACCCGGTATAAAGAAGAATGTTTGTGGGTTGTGGATATGTTTCTTATACAAATCTACAGTTTTATTCCGATCTTGATGAAATTTTGCTCACTTGACCTTCAAAGCATGAGGAAGGTTACTATCTACTTTAGATCTCGAAAAAAATAAGTATCGGTAATAAATCGATATTCATGATGATGGCAGTGCATATTAATAAGAAATATGTCATGACCAACAATGCAAGGCAAAGTGTGTGCAACAATAGGTATCAACAATCGTATATACACGCAATTCACTGACATTATGCAAAGATCAACAAAATATATCTCAGGGGCAACAATCAAGGCAAAATTTGTGCAATATAGATAAGTTTCAATTTGTAACAGTGCATAAAATTCCTGTTATTCAGGCTTTTCTTAGAAATGAGAGTTCTTAGTATTTAACAATTTCTTGAAAATCTTTAAAAATGATCAGTAACTGGAGATAGTGGAGAGTTAGCAGACTATTGAGAAAGAGTGGAAAGACGACAGAGGAAGGAGTCCTTTAGCTCCGTGCTGTATTGAGCAAATGGCGAGCATGTCAATAGAAGAATCGGCGACCGCTAGACTACACAAAGTGATGAATGGCCAAGTTTGCTTCAAGATATCGAGAGCAGAGTAGAAATTGCAACAACATCAAGTATACATCTAAAATAAGATTACGTGACTAAGTGTCACATATTAATTAGGTGTAGTGACAGCAGAGTAAGGAGGAAGAACGTTGGGTAATAATTAATATAAGATAATTTAATCAAATTAAATTGAATAGTACATATAACATGTAAAGAGCAAATTGAGATGTATAAAACTTTCTAACATCACTAAGTTTTCAGAGTTAATTAAACAATTGAATTGACAAATAATAAGCTCTTGGACCGCTGGCTCCTCTGAAGAAATTAACCGTGCAAATCAGGAGAGGTCCACGTCCCACTTTGAGGAAAGTAGACGCCCCGTCCTACGTAGAAAAACAATTCAATGTTAATTTACTGTATAAACTAAGACTATGCCTAATAAGCTCATTTTATTTTCTCTATAAGATTTCTCTACTTTAACTTTGCGAACTTCCGTATTTAAAGATTAATGGCTTTTATAATAACCGACAAGCTTACGTTTAGAATGTATGTTCGGCGCTTCGGACCCTGGTCCTACGGTCGTGTAAGCGTTGAAAGGTCTTGGGCAGGCGAGTACAATTGTATTTGCGTGATACGTCGGAACGTCTTGCCATAAGGAAATCCGGGACATATTATGATATTATGGAAATATAAATAAAAGATAGAATTAGCATGTTATTAAATTTCAACTATTTTCGTAACATTTATAGTGCGCATTACAAGAGCATACGCTTTCGAGGTTCTGACACGCCGTACTTATAATAACTGCTATTTTAAACGACGAACGCACCAAGATCGATGGAACATGGTCTAGTTCCTTTTGCGCATGTGACGTCACAGGAACCCAACTGATCCCAACATGGCAGCGCGCAGTGTTTAGCTTACAACTCGGCCATCGGAAATGCCGATCTGCGCGATTTTCAGCTGCTCTAATCACAGTCGATTAGCATCTAAGAAGAAATTACACTTCTTTCGCTTTCCGAAAAATGAAATCCTGCAAAAGCAATGGCTACATCGGTGCAAAAGGGATAAAAAAAAAGATAAAATAAATCTCCTTAATGGCGAGTACTACCTAGCTTATTTTAATTTAAAAAATATCTTATATCTACGTAATAATACTTTTCAATTACAGCACGCTATAACCTTCTATACATTTTGTGGATGCTGATTATAAGAACTTAATCGAGCACAGAATTATGAATGTGAAATTACTTCATAAAGAAAATGCAATACCAACACAATCCCTACCATGTGGGAACTTAAATGGGACAAATCAAGAACTATCATCTCGTGCACTTCGAGCACAACAGAGAAAAAGAAAAAGGTAAAAAAAATAAAAAATTAAAAAATTAAAATTAAATCAAATATTTACGTGTATCTTAATTTTCATAGATTAAATGAGGTTGATTCATCTGAACTGGCTGAGAGTCAACAGGAAGAAATAGAACAACCTATGAAGGCTGAGATCGCTGAGATTCATCAACAGGAGGAAATAGAACAACCTAAGGAAATTGATCTGCTTAATGAAAAAGTCAAGCAGTTGGAAGAGATACTTAGTACTGTAACAGAGGAGCGTGATAATTTTAAGAAACAATTAGATATTATAGCTGGTCAATTTACTTCATCGCAGATTCAACGATTATTAAATCCTGATAAAAGATGTTTATGGGATACTGAAAGTATTTGTTTAGGTTTAACATTACGTAGCCTAAGTCCAAAATGCTATCGTTTTCTAAGAGCTAAAAACGTACCTTTGCCTTGTGAATCAACATTACAAAAATGGATAAAAGATATTAACTTTGAGCCAGGTATTTTAAACACTGTTTTAAAAGTAATGGCGGAAAGGGGGCGACGGTTTAATACTATTGAAAAACTCGTCACATTGTGTTTTGATGAAATTTATTTATCAAACACAATAGAGATTGATAAGCAAACTGAAAAGGTTTGGGGACCATCAACTTCTTGTTTAGTTGTTATGTGTCGCTTTTTTCTGGTAAATGGAAACAGCCTATCTATTATTCTGTAAGAAGATTTTGTAAGAAAATTAAAGCAAATTTTGTAAATAATTCTTCTATTTCAACTTATTTCACACAGACAGTCGGCCTCAATTCGTCGCCATTTATTGATCATCTCTGCTTAAAACAAAGGATTGTCCGGTGTTCCTTTCTTATCGTCTTTGCTCTCTACCTTTTCTCCGTTCCACATCTCCCTTAACCGCCCTTAATTAGCTCATTAGACAAACAATGGATCCTTTTTAGTTAGAAGGTGGGCGGGGCACGCGCGTGCGCGGCAGCTGCTTCCGGCGGGCAAAAAAACATCCGTTCGTCCATGTTTTCCATTGCTAGCGTACGTTTCGGCAGAAAATGTATCGCCTACAAGGTTTAAAAAGGCTGAAAAAAAGATAATGTTTTAAAAATTTATCGTTATAATGTTGTATCGTTGATCCCTTCTTGTAAGTTACGAAAGTCTAAAGCGATTGCAGAAATAATAAGTTCCAAAATGAGGTTGTTCTGTTTACCTACAAGCATAATTATCCCGGGCAACGCCGGGTCCTCTGCTAGTCTCTCTATAGGGTGATCCAAAACATTATTTTTTTTGTTCAGTTTGTTGCTGGTCCCCTATTTGCCTTCGAGACAAAACATTCGCTGAAATATATAAGGGGTAGCATGCTCTTTATACCCCTGAAGTTTCAGGATAATTCGTCAAGTATTTTCCTAGATAGCTGACAAAACGCCTAAAATCAAAGGTGTTCATATTATTTTGTTCAACCCCTGTATATGGCTGCATTTTCCTCCTTTTCTAATGAAATGGAATTCAAAATTTAGTTATTTCTTATCGAATATTGTTCTAAAATTATCAATTCAAATATAGTTACACTAATAAATAACAAGTACTTAAAGTGACTAACTTATTAATTGCCACTTACCCTATGGTGCACTCACAAATACCCCCATTATGTCTTTCCACTGGGTTCTAACTCAGTTGTGCACAGATAATACTTTTTCTTTTGTAATAATATTTTCTTGAAATTTATAATATGAACACATGTATTAGGAAATGTTTTCAAAATAAAATATAGTAAAAATATCTCTAGCCAATTTTTTCGAAATATTACGTCCGGTAGCAAATTCATTTCGTGTTCGGAAATGTATTACAAATCAATACATGATGCTGACAAATAGTAAGCGCATCGACCTCCACGCGATTACGGTTAACCTTCTGATTTTCATGGCTTATTATTTCTGCAATCGCTTCAGACTTTCGTAATTTACAAGAAGAGATCAACGAAGTTAGTTCATTATAAATTTTTATAACATCATCTTTTTTCAGCCTTTTTAAATCTTTTAGGCGATACATTTTCCGCCGAAGCGTACACTAGCAATGGAAAAAATGGACGAACGGAAGTTTTTTGCCCGCCGGAAGCAGCTGCCGCGCAAACGCGTGCCCCGCCCACCTTCTTACTGAAAAGGGTCCATTATGTAACTCCAATGAGCATGCAGTAGCGCCATTCATGCGATTCTGGACTAGTCCATCCTCGCACGGTGGTACAGGGTTCGCATCGCGCTTACTCTTTCGGTTTGCTTGGCTCAATCACGGAATGTATTAGTTATTCCGTGGCTCAATCTCGAATTGCTTGCCTGCGTCATGTCAACAGATCGCTTTCGATTTGCTAGCGCCATCTGTTGACGTGACACGTAACACTGCTGATCGCCAACAGTTAGCGAATCGTTGCACGCATGCTCAGTTTGTTATCCCGGATAAGGCCAATTACGTACTTGTAGAGCACCCCAAAAAAAGTCTAAATCCATATTTACTTTAACTGATTCATTAAGAAAATTGTGTGAGATAAATGATGATGATTGGTATGCCACCGGATCTTACATCCTTAGATTACTTCCTTTGGGGGTATTTTAAAGAAAAGGTTTATGCCACAGAATCCAGGACATAGCGTGAACTTCAAGGACGAATTGAAGTGGCCATTAGACAAATTCCTGCCATGACAATGACAGCTGTCCAGAAGGCAATGACCTATCGTGCACAGTTATGCCTTGCAGCCGAAGGCCAACACTTTGAACATACTTTAAAATAACCTATGTTCGATTTTGGAACTCAGGACTTTAATTACATGTCGTATTCAACCCTTTTGAGTTTAGAAATAAAAAGCTCACCAACTGATTTGTCTGCGATTTCTCAACACGATGGTGGGAGGGTAGCAAATCAATCTTCATCCTCATTTGATGGGCCCCTCAAAAATAAACATGTCATGAAATTTAAAAGTTGGTAGCACTTAATGGAGTATTAAAATTCCCAAAATATTTTTGAAAAATTTCCATTTGTTAAAAAGTTAATAAATACTTTTTTTGGCACTTTTTGTTTAAAAAGCCATATCTCAAGCTAATTTTTTCAAATTTCTTTGAAATTTTAAAGATAAGTAAAAAGTATAAGCAACATCAGGCATGGCTAGTCACTGGATGGGCGACCATCAGTGCGAAACGATCTTCACCCCCCCCCCCCCCTCTCCCCCGGCTGCTGCGACCATCTTACAGCAGTCGTTAATCCAGGTCCATCCAGAGACCCAACTCGTCGGCTTCTGGCCGTACAGGCCCTGGATGGACGTATTGGATACAATCAATCAATCAATAAAACATAAAAGAATGAGAAAAAAATTATTGTGTAAAAAAAATTAATTTTTAATAACAAATTAACATTTTTTTAATGTTCTCAATCGATTTCAACAATGTTGAAAAAACACACTGAATCTCCATTTATTAACGATTTAGAATTTTAAAAAAAAATGTGGTGATCTTTGGTTTTACGTGAATGCCATCATTTTTTGTCACGCTATTCAATCGTACTAATGGGCAAGAACTCTTCATCCTTATGCAATTTATTACAACAAAAATAATGAAATACAAAATAAAAATTTCGTAATAGTATCCGAAAACTTACAACATGATTCTGTGGCAGTCAATTTATTCAATTGCAAATTAACTGATTATTTGAAAAATAATTTCAGATTACTAAATGTTAACAAAATATTTTATTTTTCCGACGGTGCTGGTTTTCAGTCAAAATTCGAAGTCTGTATTTTAAAAAAATGAATTCGCCCGTTCGTATAAATCTTTCGACGAAATAGTTGGTCGTTCATTAACATGCTGCATACCAGTTTTGCGTGGATGTCTTTTGACAGTACCTCCGAGGCCATCGCAATCCCTTTACCATGCAAGTCGCGGAAAAGTTCCATTCAGCTTCTACATCATGATTTTCTTTATGATAAAGTAAATTGATGAAGTTTGACTTGTTTTTGCACTGAGAACCAACACTGTCGGAAAAATAAAATATTTTGTTAACATTTTGCAAGCCGAAATTCTTTTTCAAATATTCAACTAATTTGCAATTGAATAAATTTACAGCCACAGAATCATGTTGTAAGTTTTCCGATACTATCGAGATATTTTTATTTTTTATTTCATTATTTTTTTTTGTAATAAATTGCATAAGGATGAAGAATTACTTGCTTAGCAGCCTAGTAGTACGATTGAATAGCTTGACAAAAAATGATGGCATTCACGTAAAACATAGATCATCAATTTTTTTTTTCAAATTTTAAATCGTTAATAAATACAGACTCGATGTGTTTTTTCAAAATTCTTGAAATCGATTGAGAACATTAAAAAATTTTCATTCATTTATTAATTATTTTTGTCCACAAAAAATTTTCTCATTCTTTTATGTTTTGTTATGAAATACAGGGTGTTTCAAAATTATGTACAATAAATTTAGTGACATATTC
>JAHWFO010014873.1:0-17789 GCA_023313115.1 Rhysida immarginata
ATAAGGGAATCTTTAGGTGTTGAGCCGCTACTTCTCCGCATTGAGAGATCTCAGTTGCGCTGGTATGGCCACGTGATACGGATGCCGCAAACTAGTCTTCCTAGGCAGTTGTTATTTTCCAAGCCGGTGGGTAAGAGACCAAGGGGTCGGCCTAGAACCAGGTGGCTAGACTACATGGAGAATCTGGGTTCGAGTCGCTTGGATATTACCAGGGAGGACATGCGCCTGATGGCGGAAGATCGCGATCGCTGGAGATCCTCCATAGGGCTGCTGCCCCCGCGACCCAAACGGATAAGCGGGTTTGAAAAGTAAGTAAGTAATACGCCAGTTACCTCCATCACTTTCAGCAGAATCATTTTTTTGCCTTCTTTTGACGCTAGTTCGTTGTGAGGAGTTTCCTTCGTTGACTTCTTCCAGGCAGGTAGAAACATTTTCATTATTATGTATTGGATCACGATTTACCTCTATCATGGGCGAATCCGAAGTAACGGGAGAGCCCACAAACTCCTTGATAATATTGCCAAGGTTAGCGAAGCCATTGGCAGTCTCTAAACTAGCACTCTGAATATCACTTTTTAAGCTATCAATTTTACTACCAAGTTCCTTAGACAGCGCTTCCACCCTTGATTCTAACTCTAGATATTTCTTGTTCAGTTCAGTACGTAAGTAAAGAACAACAAGAGAAGCCGAGGCGATGAGCGAATATAATTTATAATATGTAAGAACCAATCAAAAAATTATACAAAAAATATTACAAAAACAAAACGCGAAAATCAAAAGAAAACAACCAATACAAACTACCTTCTTAGCTTAGCCCTATAAAAACAAACAACACCCCTCCCCTCCCCCAACACCGGATAAAAGCATAGTCCGGTTATAAGAGCTAAGTGGGAAACCCTTACAGGAAACAATACAAGTAAATTATTTTGTAAAAAATTTTGCTAAAGGGAGCCATTCTGCCACTGGCATGGGGCCATCATCACTATTCAGGGTTTTTTTGGTTGCTTTGTTTTTTACAATTTCAATCGATTCAAGGAAGTATAACATTTTAACATCTCTACATCTATGAATAACTTCAAACAAATCTGTAGAATAATTATGTTTTTCATTAATGATATGGTCCGCAAAAGATGATACCCTTAACCTAGCATTCTTTACATAAGAAATATGTTCCTTCATCCGTATTCCCACTCCTCTTTGCGAGCTTCCCAAATAAAACATGTCACACGTTTCACACTTAAACTTATATACCCCGGGGCAATCTTCCGCTGGGATCTTATCTTTTATTATTCTTAGTTTTCTTTTTAATGTATTACTGCTCCTATAAACCACTTTACAACCAAACTTACTACAAATATTCTTGATCCCTTTGTTTAGTGATTGTTGTAGGGAAGGACTAACACATTTTTGTATTCTTCATTTCTTTTCCCTGTCAACGTTGTGATTTCATCGATCATTATATGTCTGACGATCTTATCTGCTATTCTATCCACTATATTTGTGTTATATCCATTAAATTCTGCGTATGATTTGATTAGGTCCAATTCTTTATTCCTTGCGGCATCATTCAGGGGTAACAATAACGCCCTTCTGATCTGATGATGAAACGCTGCAAGTTTGTGCGAAACACAATGATTGGAATCTGCTCTGATGTATGCAGGGGTGAAGTTTTGTTTCCTATATACTTCAAAATTCAACTTGTTTCCAGACCTAATGATTAAGAGGCCTAAAAAAGGCAGCTTACTATCTTCTTCTTCTTCTAGCGTGAACTTGATATGCGGGCAAAGCGTATTTAAGGCAGCTAAAAACTCCATAATGCCCATCTTGGTTGTGTTAAATATACAAAAAATATCGTCGACATATCTATGCCACACCGATGGGAAGTAGTTAAACGAGGTGACAGCCAGATTTTCTAATTGTCTAATATAAAGATTAGCCAAGAAGGGGCTAACGCTACTACCCATCGGCGTGCCATTTAACATTTTGTAGAATTGTCCATTAAAAATAAATACATTATTAAACACAATGCAATTCATTACTAACATAATATCTCTTACCAAACCTATTGGTACATCGTTTTCGTATAATACATCTTCTAAAAATGCTAAGGTTTCTTTCAAAGGTATGCTAGGAAACAAATTTTCAATGTCGAAGGACACTAGTCTATCATCCTTAGAGATATATGTGTTCTCAAGGGTGTTACATAATTCGATACTATTTTTTACACTGTAATCTACTCCTGGAAGGCATAACTTTGAAAAAAATGTGTCAAGAATAAATTTCCCTAAACTATATGTAGGGGAATTTATACAATCCACTATGGGTCTCATTTGTTTCCTACTTTATGAGTTTTTGGTAAACAATAAAGTCGTGGGATTACAGGGTTAACAGGCAATATCCGCCGCTGGTGTACATTTTTGAAAATAAATTTACAGTTCTTGATACACTCTTTTGTTTTGGTGTGCAGAGTAAGTAAAGGGTTTTTTGACAATTTTTCATAAGGGCCTTCATTTAACATTTTTTGGACGGACTCATAATAATCATTTTTGTCGACAATCACTAAGCGATTAGATTTATCATCTTTAAGATATACAACCGGCTTCTTTATAAGATTTTCAATCGTCTGTCGAGTTTTTTGATCCAATTTTGTGTTTTTATAACCCTTTGCGTTCTTTAACAATTGTTGTTTACATAAATCTTTGAACAATTTTCCTTCTGGACAATTTCTTATATTAAATTTTAAGACCCCCGAAATAGACGAGAGTAAATCATCTTTTAATTCCTTATGTGCAAATTTTAGACCTTTTTTCAATAAATCGTTTTTACTTTTGGTGAAAGTACTACTGGATTTATTACAGACGACATTATACGTAACATTCTGAGGCTGTCTAACCCTTTTCTTAGGAAGTAACTTATCTAATTTACACTTTAGATGTTTATATTTTAAACTAATTTTATGGTAATTAACAACGTGAATTTTCCTCAAGAGAGTTTCAAACGCCTTGGGCTTTAAGACAGAACTTAACGCTAGATGGAGGTGGTAACCCCGGACCTCTAAATCATTGAGTTTACCAAATAAAGTGTTTATAGTATGAATTAAATATTTAAACCTAGTAGATTCTCTCACTTTTTTAGGTAGACACGGCGGTAATTTTACATCATTAACAAAATTTGGCATTAACTTATATTTTTTACATTGCAAAAGAAACCACAAATTAGCCTTAGTGGTCTTAATCAACAAATTAATTTTAAATAACATATTACCTAAAACTTGAGGACTTCTCTCGTCGAGCTGGCAACCTTGTGAGATGGTTCTTAGATACAATGGAATCAAGCCAAAAACTGTGCACACAACTATAGAAAGAAAAATAACTCCGAAACCACTATTCCACATAATAAATTTTAATGACTCAGATGTACATTTCGGAAACGAAGTTTCCTTCATCAGTGAGTAAAGAACAACCGACAATCGACAATCGAACAGTGAAGTGTACATTTGTTAGGATGGGACGAAAGCAGCGCTTTCACAAAGCTCATCCAACCATAATAAACTCCAAATGAAATACACTGAGGTAGTCAAGAAGCCTAACCAACCCAAGCGGTCTTCCATATTATACAAAAAAGAAAATAAGATTGACGATTGTCAGAAATAAACAAGAATGATTTTACCGCCAAAGCGGATAAAGGGAACACATTTTCTATTTATAGCATCGTACATGGATATATAGAATTAACCAACATTTTAAAACACTTGAGAGTAAAAAAATAAATATGAAAACTAAATTGTAAATTACTATTTAAATAGGCTAACGTATAGAGAGAATTTAAAAGAATAAACTTGAAGAATGAAAGGTAAATGGAGAGTGAAGTTATTCCTCATACACTTAAAAAAATAAAAGCTCTTTAATTTGTAAGAATTCTCACATAATGTTAAACGAAGTGAGCCTCAATTGCTGAAGCGTTATGTGTAAGCATCTATTAGATTTTCATATTAAATTACTAAACTCTTATTGAAGCAAGCGATTAACTACTAATAAATTAATTAGTAATGAGTTTTAAATACCATTAAGCCTAAGAGTACTATACTCTTGATTCAAATAAGCTATGGATAACAAAAGATCTAATAACGCGTAAGAAGTTGGTTGATCTATTACATGCCATATCTTAGCATTGAAATTACCAATTGTACCATATGGTTCCATAGGGCACCATTAGGGCACGTGCTAGTAAACCAATAACCATTATCATTATTTTCTCGTGATATTCACTCATTACATGTTGTTACGAGTCGTTTGATATATTACATGCCATATCTTAGCATTGAAAGTTCCAATGGTACCATATGGTTTCATAGGGCACCATTAGGGCACTTGCTACTAAACCAAAAACAATTATCATTATTTTCTCATGATATTCACACATTACATGTTGTTACGAGTCGTTTGATATATTACATGCCATATCTTAGCATTGAAAGTTCCAATGGTTTCATAGGGCACCATTAGGGCACGTGCTACTAAACTGTTAACCATTATCATTATTTTCTCGTGATAGTCACTCATGGCACGTTGTTACGAGTCGTTTGATATATTACATGCCATATCTTAGCATTGAAAGTTCCAAGGTTACCATATGGTATCATAGGGCACCATTAGGGCACGTGCTACTAAACCAATAACTATGATCATTATTTTCTCGTGATATTCACTCATGGCACATTATTACGAGTGGTTTGATATATTAATGCCATGTCCTAGCATTGAAAGTTCCAATGGCACCACTTGGTACCATTAAAACACGTACTACTAAACAATTCAGACATCACTATATACCGTTATATTCATTCATGAGACATCCTTGCACGTACACGTGCCATTAGACCGATACTTGCTATCACTAGTTACTCTTTTATATTCGTTCATGATATGTTGTGACAATTTGTTTCATATATTACTTGCCATATCTTGTTATAGGAAATGTTTAAGAGGGTATCATAATGGTACTATTTAAGCACGTGCTATTAGAGCACGTACTTATTCCTGCTATCTCACGTTCGTACTTCTGCGTACTCTGTCCCATTTTAATGGATTCGTAAAAACAGACTGTGAAAAAGTTAATTCGTTTTCAAGTTATCGTAATAAATGCTAAGCTCCCTAGGAATAAAAAAATTCTCTTGATTTAGGGAGCGAACTGCCCTTTTAATAATCGTCAAACACGTGCATCCTGCACGCACACCATCTCATTAATGTTTAGAGCACGCGCAGAACCGAACCCATGTTCTCAACACGCGTTTTACCAAATGCGAGGATAATTCGTTTCTTCCAGCAATTCAAGACATGATTGAATGAATTGTGAGATTGCAATACATGCAATTCAATACATGCAACGCAATGAATTGGGGATTGTCTACAGACGGACGGACGGACGGACGGACAGCTGGACAAACCGATCATATAAGCACATTTCTATATATAGAAAATGTGCTAAAAACAAATGACATAAAAAAAAATACAAAGAGAAATAAGATTATCACATCTTCCAGTAGTCTGGGAAAGAGACGTTGCTAATATCTTCAAAATTGATGTCAAGAACGTGCCTCGGTTTACCATACTTCGTATGCCAGTTCATATTCATTGAGTTCTTCAGTATCCCTTTCACAAGCTTATTGTCGTGAGTCTGCATCTTCTGTAACATAATCAAAAGGAGATCCTGTATAAACTTTCCGATATGGGCCATGTTTAAATCCATGTGGATGGATTGGTTTTTCACCGTCTTTCTGTCCAGCTGGGCAATGGTCCTCAGGGTAACATTCTGGAATGTCTGTAGTTCACTCCATCTGGTTTTACAGATAGTCGCCCACGCAGGCATGCCATAGAGGAGCATGGTCCGGATAATCGATTTGTACAGAAGTAGCTTGTTGTCAATGCTGAGGGCGCTGTTGCGACCCATGAGAGCTATGATACTGTACTCAGCTCTCTTCGCTTTATTCAGAGCATAGGACATATGCTAGTTCCATGAGAGTCTTGAGTCAATGATAACTCCCAGATAGTTGTAGTTGTCCACCCAGTCCAGTTTCTTATTGAACAGAACAAGAGAATCTGGGGGATGCTTGAGCTTCCTATTGAGGTACAAAGCCTTGCACTTTCCGACGTTAAGGTTCAACTTCCAGCAGTTAAACCAGTCTTCGAACTTCTTCAAGGCGCACTGCAGCCGAGTGATAACGTGAGCCGGCTGGTGTGCCCATGTCATAATGGCAGTGTCATCCGCATAAAAATACGGATTACAATTATCGGGTTTCGGGAAATCATGTACAAAGTAATTAAATAGCACAGGCCCGAGGACAGAACCCTGAGAGACACCGGCCTTTACAACACGGGGTGTGGAAAGATCTTCTCCAACTTTGGCTTGATAGGATCTGCCGTCAAGAAAGGATTTCACCATCAAAATCAAATCGGCAGGGAACCCGTCTCTGATCATTTTGTAGACAAGGCCCTCATGCCACACTTGGTCAAAAGCTTTACTGACATCGAGAAATACTACCCCACAGTACCTGGATAGGTTCAGGGGGGTGCTCAAGTCTTCAACGAGCCTCCATATCTGCATTGGACAAGAGTGGGCAGCACGAAAGCCAAACTGCTCTTCCCGAAAAAGGTCATTTGCTAGACAGTGATCTTGGAATCTGACGAGGATCTTTCTCTCCAACACCTTGGACATCGTGGGTAGCAGGCTAATAGGTCGGTAACTCGCCGAAATTGCAGGATTTTGCCCCTGCTTGGGGATACTCAACACAATAGATTTCTTCCAAGCCACAGGGAAATAAGAAAATTTCCAGCAGTCGCTAATGATATTGGTGAGAAAGTCAATAAAGTTCTTTGGGAGATTCATAAGGGCGTTATTACTCACCTTGTCTTTTCCTGGAGCCTTCTTTTTCAGTTTACTTATGATGTTGGCGATCTCTCCAACCTCGATGTTGTACTTCGTTAAATGCTGCGGGACTTCATCAAAGTTGACAATACCTTCTTCCACACGCTGAGACATGATTTGGCTCTCGGGCTTATCGTTGGTAGGTGTAACAAACTGCATTTCCAGTGAATCTGCAATGACTTGGGCCTTGTCCTGATCAGTTTGGACATAGTCACCTTCTGGAGTACATAGTGGAGGAAGCGTATCATTCTTCCTCTTCTGTAAAGCTCTGACCATATTCCAAATGGAATTGTCGCGAGCCGACAAGCTTTTGAGTTTTTCATTCCATCTAGCGTCGCGAAGCTCTTTTATATCCTCTTGGACTCTTCGCACTAGCCTGTTATACTTGGTTTTGAGCCAGGGTTCACGATAGCGTTGCCATAGTCTACGAGTCCTGTTTCTTTCAGAAATTAGGCGTTGGATTCCAGGAGTGAGTTGGATTCGATGAGGAGGTTTATTCTCTGATGGATACTTACTAGCTTCTATGGCACTGTTAATACACCTGGTGATGTTTTCAACACGTTGATTGATGTCCTCTGTACAGAAAGCAACGTCGGGATGGCAGCCATATTCCTTAAGAATATCTTTGTAGAGCTTCCAGTCTTGATGATATATTAGTTCCTCTCGGAAATTTATGTCGACATTGTCAAAGTTCAACGCCACAGGCTTGTGGTCAGAAGAAAGGTCATCAATCGTGAAGATATTGTACGGTTTGAAGAAACCCTTCAAGAGCGAGATGTCCAAAACGTCACTACTAGTGGAGTGGTCGCAGTAGTAGGTGTCCTCCACAGGTCCAGCAGCGATGATATCATCTCTAACTTGTATGTACCTATGAGAACCATGCCGTTGTAATTCTGCGTTCTGGGGTTCCAGCTTGGGTGTTTGGCATTTAGGTCACCAGCTAGGACGACTGGAGTGTCACCACTGAAGAGTTCATCAAGCTCACTAATGTCAAGATAATGTTTAGGTGAATTGTAGAGCACCACGAACTTCACTTCACCACAGGAGAGGTCATTGATAATGATGGAGGCCGATTCCATACCTGTATAAGATTTGGAGACTAATTCTTGGTGTTGAATTCCCTTCTTAATGATGATCGCAGCGCCTCCAGAAGCACATCTTGCAGTATTTGAAGCCATTCGATCCTTACGGTACACACAATAGCCAGGTAGCTTGAAGTCTTGGCTTGGTTTGAGATGAGTTTTACAAAGGAAAGCAACGTCTTGAAAATTGCTTTAACAGAAAATTGCTTTAACAGAAAATTGTGAAACTCGATACGCTTTCGGGGAATGCCCCTAGCGTTCCATATCACGCACCGAAGTTCACCTTTGTTTATTACAGTATAACTTTGTGCAGCCATACTAAAATTAGTTGGTCGTAAGGAGTCCACTCAACTGTGGGTAACTTTTGCCTAGATTAGAAAACAGATGAAAGATACGTCCTAATTGCTTATACATACCTGGTAGGTCGTTGATGTTCAGGCCTTTATCTTCCGGCGTAGACACAGCAGCAGCGTAGGATTTGCCTACTGTCACTTTAGAACTAGGCATCCTTTGAACCTGGGGGTATTTTGGACATTTCGTGTAACTTGAAGTGTGCTGTCCACCACATCTGATGCACTTTGGGGGGTCTTGCCCTTTGATCCTGGGGCAATCTCTTGACTGGTGCCCCTCAGCACATTTATTACAACGAGGATCTTCCGTGCAGCCCATGGATACGTGTCCGAAGCGCAGGCAGTTGTAGCACTGTAGTGGCTTCTTGTTCCCTCGAAAGGCCTCCACTGTTACTGCAAGCGGCCCAATACGTGTTATGTCTTTCAATGACTGGTTGTGTTCGGAGTTCGGGAGCAGAACCAAAACCATCGGCATATCAATGGATCCTTTGGCTTTCCTCAAGCGAATTAATTTTTCCGGGAAGTAGTTGGCTCTTTTTAGGTCTTCTTGGAAGTCATGGAGGTTATACGTAATATCCACATTACGTATCACGTATTTCAAGTCCTTCTCCGACTTCAGTTGATGATGCTGAATTTTTAAGATATTATTAGACTTAATTCCAGAGACTAACCGGTTGTGCGTTTCTTCGTCTTCACATTTAACTTTGACGGTTTCAGCTCTGCCCGTGTGAATGGTGATCTTTACCACTGGAACATGCTTCTCGAGCTCAGTTAAAATCGTCTTAAACGGGACGCCATGAGTCCGCACGATAATCGGCGGTACATACCTCTTCGTGATTCTATGTTCTTCATTAGCCGAGCGACCTTGTCCATTCTTCAGATTCCTCATTCTATATGCGCTGACGACTTCTTCGTTTACTCTGGAGACGGTCTTTAGGTTATCGATCCTTGTGCCTTTTCTGAATTTTTTATTAGTGACACCAATCCAGGGACTGTCATCCACTTCTTCATCAGTTCCGTCAGAGTGACTTCTCTTACAGCCACCGTTTGTCGAACAGTCACTATTTTCTATTATATCCATAGACTCCATACTATTAGAAGATATTACTTACCTTGCTGTTATCAACTGGATTATCTTCCGTAGAGTTTCTTGCCTTCGGAGTCCCGGAGTATTTCCCAAAAGCTTCCTTAAGTTCGCTTATCTTGTCAATAACAACTCTACGAGAGTCTTCGGACTATGCTTTTATCCGGTGTTGTGGGGGAGGGGAGGGGTGTTGTTTGTTTTTATAGGGCTAAGCTAAGAAGGTATTTTGTATTGGTTGTTTTCTTTTGATTTTTCGCGTTTTGTTTTTGTAATATTTGTTGTATAATTTTTTGATTGGTTCTTACATATTATAAATACTCGGCTTCTCTTGTTGTTCTTCACTCACTGATGAAGGAAACTTCGTTTCCGAAATGTACATCTGAGTCATTAAAATTTATTATGTGGAATCGTGGTTTCGGAGTTATTTTTCTTTCAATAAATGATTGTTTTTGCATTCCTGCAGGCGTAAGTGGATTATACGCAAATTTTCGTAAGATACCACCGATATTTCATCAATTACTAACCATTTGGTATAATGCCATTTACGCCTTTCCCTTTCCAATGGCTGTCCATTCATTTTACGATAAGTTATCGTAGTGCATGATTTTTCAATTGAAAAATGGAAGGAAAAATTCTGCGACCCGGAATTATTATCTTATTATTATTATCTTATCGTAGTGCCTTTTTCGATGGGAAGTGAAAAAATTGAGTGAAGGGTTCTAACAGAAACTTGGCGTGTAGCAACATCCTTTAAGGACGCCACTTCTGCAAATGTTGGTTTCAACAAAGAATCCACCGTTGGAGCATAGCAGCGTCTAATATGCTCAACAATTAATTTTAATAGAAATGATTTCCCGCTACCTGTTCCACCCGTGATAAATAAGAATAAAGACTGTAAATTATCATGTAACCTAATGTCTCTCTCAATCGAATCCGACACCTGTTTATTAAATTTTTTTGTTGAACATTCAGGCTTCTGATTCCACTTATAAACAGCTCATCGGGCATAGCAGTGGAATCATTGTCTTCGATAAAATCATCATGAATATATACAGCGTATATATCCTTATTATGTTGTCTGTGGTCGTTGATGTCTCTATCTCCGTTCACAGTGTTGAGTGCTACAGCTTGAACAACACCTTGTTGCATAATTTGCTCGGCATGGGCGAACTGCTCTACGGATAAATTATGCAGAAGAGGTCTTAACTCTGATAGTCGGCGTAAGAAACAAGCTTCCGCTGTTTCGCATTCTCGAATGAGTTCACTCTCATTACGAAAAGGAATGTGACACACAAGCAGATTGTATAAAATACCCTTCTTGGTCACTGTTTAAAGTATAATAGCGTGTGCGTAAAACTGCTGCTTGATCTCTGATTCGCATTCTTGTATTATCACGTAATTGGATGCATCTAGAATTTTCGTTCTCCTGGTCTCTTAACTCAATGGCACATCATCATCGTTCCAAAATGTACTTGATACGGTTTCGTAACGAACTGCAAATTCAGCCAAGTTTATCTCTTCTAGATCGTTTGGTCTTTGTTTGTAGCGATCGAATATATTGTTGAACACCGACGTTTCATCTTCACAAAATCGTAAAATTTTGTAGCGTTGATCCGGACGATAGCTATTTACGAAAACTGTTTTTCTTGAGCACATCTTTAGAGACAAATGGCAGAGACAGTAGGCCGCTTCTGGTGCACTAAGTAACTGTCGTCCAAGTATCGCCATTGAAACAGAAAACAGCTGCTTCCATGCATCCTTACTTTGAGGTTTTGCTTTTTGAACCGCTTCCCTTACAACATCGCCACAATCACTGGGTTCACATTTGCTTGCTTATAAATACATTTGCTTGCTTGCTCGTATATAACGTCTGCCTGCACGTGACTGCCCGTTTGGGTAGCTTACTCAGAACGAGCTCTCGCTCACACATTTCGTCGCTTATGTACAATACCGATCACGAAATATTCCACACCTCACTTGCACGGAGAGAAAGATCGATTAACTCTTCCTGTTACATTTCTCTAATAGCTAAAGCTCCGATATTTCTAGAAACAAATTAATCTATTTTTGAGATAGGGAGGAAGGTGCTACTACGAAAAGTCGGAGCCACTTTGTAAAGGGGTGTTTGGTGAATATTCTGGTGATTAAAAACTTTCTTCAGTGAGGTTGCATTATAAAATTAATTTCGAAATTAATACACCTTGAAATAGATTGTATAAATAACAGTAAGTTAAAAAGATCATTTGGAAAATGATAGTTTTAAATCCGCATGCCGATTAAAGGAACGACATTTTAACCAAGAGGTGTTTGTTTGTGGGACGTGGACAATATGAAACTCTCTACTACCTTATGAATTTAATTTCTTACAGTTCTCTATGAAACGAAAAAAAGTGAATACGATCTATAAAACTTGACTTTAAAATCGTTATCCTTTCGCTTGGATACAGAAGCTGTTGTTTTCCAAATCTTACAACGCGAACAAGTTCTAGGAGTGAGCAATCAATCAACATTTCTGATAGCGAAATATTGAGGTGGGGAATATTTCGTGAACGGTATAGTAGTAACT
Organism: Rhysida immarginata; assembly: GCA_023313115.1. NCBI lineage: Eukaryota > Metazoa > Arthropoda > Chilopoda > Scolopendromorpha > Scolopendridae > Rhysida > Rhysida immarginata. The sequence continues at coordinate 12,007 of JAHWFO010014873.1, forward strand.
GTTACCGATTTGGCTTGGCACCGACTTCAAAAAGATCAGTAGGTACTGTATATAATAATATTTTATTGAAATTAATATGTAACAGGTTTTGATAAGAATTGTCACTCTAGAATTATATAAAAGGATTATAATATGTATATAGTAATATAGGTATATTAATAAGTAATTTTATTATCTTTTGAATTTTATCTTTAATTCATGTATTTAGCACATTTTCGTAGAAAAGTGCTTATGTAATCAGGCACGTGCTGAAGGTCCATGATTTTGATTTCTGTGAATTTTCAATATTTTCAATATTGTGCTGTTCACAAATGAGACCTTCCGAGCTAGAGGGGCGAATGGCTCATTTCATGAATTTTTTCTGCTGAAACATCTGTAAAAACTCATTTTCTATCATTTGTTAGGTGGCGAGCTGTGTACAGCATTATAATATTAAATTTTATGTTTATATTTTATTAGACTTAATTTAGCAGATCTATATTTAATGCTTAATTACTCAAAATTTAATTCTTCTGGCTCGGAAGGGCTCATATTTATTTATTTATTTATTTATTTATTTAATAAAATTAAGATACAACTACGCCCAGCTGGGACAGTATGGTCAGTGACCGACGAGTTAGGTCCCAGCGGGCGTGACAATATAGCAAAATACAAGCACAAATTGGTTGATAGTAAATATTATGTTAACAATTAAACGTTAACAAACAACTAAATTAGTTAAAAGACAACAAAGACCACGCGGCATATAACAATAGTAAACTGTAATGAAGTTAACTAAAAACGACCAATAAATGATACAAATAATGTATAGTTGAAGGTTAGTTGAGAAATATTCAACAACAACAGAGTGTAAAGAAATGACAAAATAAAATAACTAATAGGCCAAACGGCACTAACAGTCATTGAAAAAGAATAAAAAAGTAAAATAAAACCTAACATCCAAACGGAACTTTTCATAAAGTCGAGATGTGCCTTCTGAGAGCCCTTCTAAATACATTATAGGGCGACAGGGATTGAATAGTCTCGGGAAGAGAGGCCCATAACCTTATCCCGTTACGAGACAGGCACCTATTGCGATAATTGAACGGTATTGATCTGTCTGGTAGGGTAGTTATGGATGTTCTGACTAAATTGTATTGTGCTAGGGGTTGACAATCGAAGCAAAGAATTAACCGCTTTATGTATAAAAGAAATGTTTGTTTAGCATGAATCTGGTAAATAGGCGGAATACCCAGTATTTTAAAATAAATGGACAAGTGCGAGTCGAACTCGCGTGGAGAGGGTTCCGTACGGTGAATATGTTATCTACCATGTTTTCTTTCTAAATCTGACCCAAACTTGTAAAAAAATTATGTATGGCACCGGATTTTAGAGGGAAATTGCTGAATATATTGCCTATTGCTGAATTCTGTCTTGTCGTATATTCTTGAAAATGTGGAGTAAGACCAAGTGACAGAAGGTATTCTGATATTTCATTTTTTGATTTGTCCTTAAAATTAATATTGAAGCCTTCTACTATAATAATCTTTTCGTGTACACCGATAGCATTCTTAATGCATTCGACAGCAATTTTCGGAAGGCATTTTGGTGATTTATATACGGTTAAGAATTGAACACAAAATGCTTTGAATTGGAGGCATTCACAATGCCCACTCCTTGGACTATCTACAAATAAAACATGAAGAATTGACCGACCGACCGACTTTGCGAATGGAGTAACGATTTTTTAATTAATTAACATCGTTCTGGCAATGCAGTACCACACATTCGCAACTGTTTTTATTAAAATTTAAATAAAATTTAAATTTAATTTAAAAATATAAAATAACTAAAATTACTTATTTAGGATTTAAATTTGATTTTCCTACCGTATTTAGTCTAGCGCGAATTCTTTTTAATGATAATCTTCTTTCTATATATATAACCACCAGAGGACCCGGCGTTGCCCGTGATAATTACGCTTGTTAGAGAGCTGAAGAAAGGATAATTACGTACTTTGCCTCATCGACAGAGACTGCCCTATCTATGTCGTATATTATATCCATTTCCTGTTCATTGTTAATAATTCTTGAAAACGAATGTTCTGTCATTGCATCATCATTTAATGTTCATTGTTATAATTCTTTGAATAATTTTGTGCTCATTGTTATTGGTGAATTGCGCATTGAGACCATTGTTGATGCGAACACGACGGACCTATTGTTGCACAAACTTTGCCTTGCCTTGTTGGTCATGAGATATCTGTTGCTGGTTCGAGCGTAGTGTGAATTCATATATAGAAGGAAGAAGGATGTTTGTTTGTGGGTTTGTTTGTTTGTTTCTTATGCAAATCTACAGTTTTATTCAGATCTTTATGAAATTTTGCATACTTGACCTTCAAACCATGAGGAAGCTCACTGTCTAACTCAGATTTCGGAAAAATAATAATTATCGATAAAAAATCGATATTCATGGTTATGGCAGGGCATATTAATGAGAAATATCTCATGACCAACAGTGCAAGACAAAGTTTTTGCAACAATAAGTATCAACAATGGGATCAACACGCAATTCACACGGACCAACAATATATATGTCATGACCAACAATGCAAATAAAAGTTTGTGCAACAATGGGTATCAACAATGGTGTCAACACGCAATGCACCAACACACTATGCAAGGATCAACAATTAAATTTACCATATAACCTTATACCCTGCTATATCTATATTTGCTCCTCCAATTAAATTTTTTCTCATATTTGGTGCATAAAGAACATTTTTAAGTGTCATTTTTACATTACGTTTTCTTTTATATCACCAAAAATGAAAGGCAAAGTGTGTGCAATATAGAATTCAATGCATAGAATTCCTGTTATTAAGGCTTTTCTTAGAAAAGAGAATTCTTAGTACTTAACAATTTCTTGAAAATCTTTAAAAATGATCAGTAACTGGAGATGATGAGTTAGCAGACTATTGAGAAAGAGAGAAAGACGATAGAGGAAGCACTCCTTAACTCCGTGCTGTATTGATTGGTTTGGTTTGGTTTGGTTTGTTTGGTATTAACGTCCTTTTCAACTGCTATGGTCATTTCAGGACGGCATTATAGGGGCCGCAAATTTTACCTCGCAAGGGTTCTTTAAAGTGCAGCCGGCAAACGACTACACGGGACCAACGGCTTTACTTCCCTTCCGAAGGAAGTGCGTGATCTCAGGATTTCCCCCTGAAAAATCCTCGTCGTCCTCGGCCGGGATCGAACCCGCGTACTCGGGCATCAGAGGCGATCACGCAAACCACTAAGCCACCGAGGCCGATCCGTGCTGTATTGAGCAAATGGTAAGCAAGTAAATAGAAGAATCGGCGACCGCTAGACAACACAAAGCGATGAATGGCCAATTTTTGCTTCAAGACATCGAAAGAATAAAGGAAATTGCAACAACATCAAGTGTACATCTATATTGTAGTGATTGAGTTATTATTTAACTAATTTGGACGTTTAATTTAGCTTTTTGAGGTTGTTCTGTTTACCTACAAGCGTAATTATCCCGGGCAATGCCGGGTCCTCGGCTAGTCTATATATATAAAGAAGGATGTGTGTTTGTGGGCTTGTTTGTTTGTGGGTTTGTTTGTTTGTTTGTTTGTTTCTTATGCAAATCTACAGTTTTATTCCGATCTTGATAAAATTTTGCATACTTGACATCGAGAGTGGGAATTGCAAAAACATCAAGGGGAACATCTAAAGTAAGATTACGTGACTAAGAAATTATTTAGGCTAGCAGCGGCATACATGGAGAGGTCCATCCATTGTGAGCATTTAAAATTTTTTTTCCGAGTTTTCATTATGAATTTTTACTGTCTTAATTCTAAGCGTTTTCATGTGTTTATTGTTAAGATATTGCAAAATTTAATCATAAAAACAATCCGAGCCACGCCCGGGGTTATCACCTAGCTTATTTTGTAGCACATCAGATCCAAACATTTCATAAAAAAAATTTTTGACTATATTCTGTGGGAATGTATATATTTTGGAAACTAAGATGTTGATAATGCGATGATTGAACATTCGTTTCCAAGAATCATTAATAATGAGCATAAAATGATGCAGTGAAAGAACATCAATAAGGCAGCATCTATTGATGAGGCAAAGGAGTCACGCGTGTCTCTCTTGAGATCACTATCAAACGTCCAGACGACTGACAAAGATTCTATGTGCCTGGAAAGGAAAGAGAAAGAACGAGTATTCTTCAGAGAAACAACTAAAACAGAAAAAGCTGTACGGGCATTTGAAACATCTGAGCAAAGGGAGTTTCGAATAGAGCAAGAGCTTCTTCGTCAAGAGCAAAAAAATTTGAGTCTAAATTATCTGGTCCCGCTATATCACCTAGAATTCCTGTTTTTTGTATTTTTCGTAGAATGCATAGTCCCTTTGCTCTGTGTTGTATTGATTGAGTTATTATTTAACCAATTGGGAGTTATAATTTAATTTTTTTGAGATTGTTCTGTGTAGTTATCCCGGGCAACGCCGGGTACCTCTTCTATTCTATATATTAAAAAAGCTAGGTAACGTTGGCTGTGAGTAAAAAAAAACTATAACATCAGTATTTTCTCGGAATTTAACAATCAATGTTTTTCGTTTGTTGGAAACAATAAAGGTTGGATTATTTGGCACTACGGAGCAGGAGAAGTTAGCATTTTATATATAAGATGACTATTGAAAAACAACTCATTTATTTTATATTTGTCTTTTATTTCTAATGTATTTACGTTCATTATATTTATATTTTTTTAATTTCTAATTTTTATTTTGAACAAAACAGTTTCAGTTTCAGGAATAGCTGAAGATACTGATCGATAGCACAATATTGAGAGATTTACCATGTTATTTTGAGACCATAGACTTCTTATAGGTTTTCCTGTAATCTATAAGCAAAGAACTATTTTCTTTATTTTTTTCGAAATTTTAGGCTCAGTAGTTTCGGAGATAAGGGGGGGGGGGATGGTCAATTCTCATTTTTTTTCCTTACATAACTTTAAAATAATTATTTTTAAATTTTTAAAAAAAAAATATTTGAGACCCCCAAAACAAGCCCTTTCATTTGATATATCACACGATACAATTTGCAAAACTTTTGTTTTTAATTTTCTAATTTGACTCCCAAAAATGACCCCATATTCAAAATTCATTCATTTACGTTACACATCCGTGTTTGGGTCACAGAAATACATATGTGTACTAAATTTCAACTTAATCGGTTTAGTAGATTCGGGAATAGGGGGAATGGTCAATTTTCATTTTCTTTCTTAAATAACTTTAAAACTATTTATTTTAAAATTATAAAAATAATATATTTGAGACCCTCACAATAAGCCCTTTCGTTTGATATATCACACGGTACAGTTTGCAAATATTTTTTTTTTTAATTTTCTAATTTGCCCCCCAAAAGTGACCCCCATATTCAAAATTCATTTATTTACGTTACACGTCCGTTTTTGGGTCACAGAAATACATACGTGTATCAAATTTTAACTTATTCGATGTAGTAGTTTCGGAGTAAATCGGCCGAGGCCTCGGGACAGACAGACACCGGAGTGATCCTATAAGGGTTCCGTTTTTCATTCGGACGTACGGAACCCTAAAAAGTGCGAAACAGTGGACCGTTTGGGAATACGGAACCATCTCTGTTCTGTAACTTGAACAGCTTCCTCAGGAACCATTTCTGTTCTGTAACTTGAACAGTCTAACCAAATTATATGACGAAGTGGACCCCAAAAAATGATTCCAAAGCAGAGGTTGGAGTGAATC
>JAHWFO010014876.1:0-16244 GCA_023313115.1 Rhysida immarginata
TATAGTGCAAATGCAATGAAAATTTGCAATATTATTAAGAACACTATGCTGATTTCAGAAAAAAATAAATAAACCCTTTACATTTATATATTTGGCTATAAAAATTACTTTTTTGACGGAAAAGGTATTTTACAAGAACCGCAATATCTTGGGAAGGCAGAGTGATAATTAAGTAAATTTTTTTTAATCCTATCTACAAAAAGGATTTTTTTTTATCTAATTCAGAATAAAAACATTTCGCGTCCCTGGGGGTGAAGGGGTAAATTTTGAAAATTTTAATTTTGTAGGGGTAGGGGTTAGACCCCATGTGTTATTTAGAAAGTTGTAGAGCATCATGTAAAATGTGGGTTTAGCAAAAAACCCGGTGAAAAAATCTCATCCCCTACCCTTTTTCGAGTGGGTAAAGTGAAAGGTATGGCTAACTTATGTAGACAAAAACAGAAAAACATTTCCCATTTCCCATGCACAGTTTTCAAATTTCATAATGTTTTTCCTGGGGGGAAAACCCGGTTGAGTTTATTAATTTTTCAGGGTAACGACTCATTCATTCTCATTAATTTTCCAAATGTAGGCCCTACTGTTTTCTAATAAGTATGGTTTTTGTCCACATCGGCTAGCCAGATCTTTCACTTTACCCACTCGATAAAGGGGGCAGGGCATGAGATATTTTCACCGGGTTTTTTGCTAAACCCACATTTTACGTGATGCTCTACAACTTTCTAAATATCACATGGGGTCTAACCCCTACCCCTACAAAATTAAAAGTTTCAAAATTTACCCCTTGACCCCCAGGGACGCGAAATGTTTTTATTCTTAATTAGTGGACATTAAAACCAAATAATCAATATTCATTTTCCCCCAATCTGTTCCCCTTGAGTCGTTATTAGGCCCTAAAGACGGGACACCAATTATGAAACACCCTGTATTCATTCATGATACATCAATCAAAATTGTTTTATATATCACATGCCATATCTTAACATTGACAATTGCAATGAACCATAATGGTTACACTAAACCTGGTGCCTTTGATCTAATTTCGACTATCATTAAATTTATGTTATATTCATTCATGATACGTCATTCCAAGTGGTTGCATACGCCATATCTTATCATTGAAAATTTTTGAGGGTGTTATAACGGAACCATTAGAGCACGTGCTGTTCATCATGCCAATATAAACACACAAACACACTCACACTTGTCACCCAAAACCAGACCGACCATGTAGATTCGGAATACCTTTCTTTCCAATGGACAAAACAAGACTGTTGACTGAACTGAATAAAGACGATCCTTCTACAGCGACATGGAAAAAAGTTTCTAAAAATTTAAAGGAAGACTTATCTAACACTTCTAATGTTATTACATTTTTTGAGTATTTAAAATCTACGGTATTAACTATTCCGAATGTATTTTAGTTGTAAGAGCTGCACTTAAACGACCAAAAGTATTTTTGAAAAGGAAACCAAAAGATATTATGTTAAATCCGTTATGCAAAAAAAATATTAAAGTACAGGAGGCTAATACGGATTGACAATTCATATTAGATCCTTTTGCATGTTCAATTTATATGGTAGACTACATTAATAACACTGATCGAGGGATGTCAAACTTACTAGCTGCTGTAGAGGAAGCTAAAAATGACAATGCAAATATAAAGGGATCTCTACGTGTGATATCTAAAGAGTTTCTTATTTCATCCGAAATTTCTACGCAAGAAGCTATTTACTGCCTCGCGGGTTTGCCTTTGTCACATGCTAGTGAAGCTGAAATTTATATTAATACGGCTCATCCAAGCGAACGCGTAGGTATTTTAAAACCCGATGGAAACATTGAAGTCATTGAATGCTTCGTCTACCGATATATTTCAGAAGAATTTGTTAGACCATTATATCAATCGACTGCACGATAATAATTTCGATACAATGAGTTTGGCATATTTTCCTGCTTATTATACTTATGCAACTAAGCCATCAAAAGTGTGTGAAAATGAAAACCTTGAAGAAAATACCCAAGATAGAAAGAACAACTGGTAACTGGATAAAATATTAAATAATGATGGTTATATACGGAGAAGATTAAAACCTAAAATAATACGTTTTCGTCGATACAATCGTGAACAGGACCCAGATAATTTTTATAGATAGCAGATTATGTTATACGTTCCTTGGCGGAATGAGATCTCTGAGCTTGTAAATGACGAATTAAATTTAGAAGAAATTCTCCTCAACAATTGCGATGTGATAAAGCCAGAAAGTATACAGTTCAACTCCTTAGCAGCGTTATTAGCAGCGGTTCGTAATGCAGAAAATGATGATGAAGAAAATGACGGCAATCGAGCTGAAGCAAGAGCCTGCCCTTTAGGTGAATATGAATTAGAGACCCAAGAAATTGGTCCCGACCATTGTTTGCAATTACAAGGGGAACAAGGCACTAACTTAATATGTAGAGTAATTGCGCAACGGCCATTAATGAGCGAAGATAATGTGTTTGTATTACTAAGTGTCACGGTATTCGGTCTTCTGGTACTCGGGGAGAGAGCGAATGCGACGTCAGCAACGGCGTCAGAACGATCATCACGTCCCAGCCAATGAGAGCTTCGATTGCGAACTGCGCGGGAGAAGGAGACGAAATCGAACGAGGAAAAGAAAAAGGAGGGAGCAGCCAAGGGAGAAGGACGCCGGATCCGTCCTCGAATTCGGGAAAGCAGATATTCATGGCAGCGATCTGTCTATGATAAACCGGCTGAGTGAAGAAAGACACAATTCATCGGAGATTTCATGGAGTCTGTCGAAGAAGCCATCTGCTTAGCGGCCAGCAAGCAAGCGTGGCGGTGGTTTTGCCAACATGGCAGCAGGAGTGCAGTGCCAGCAATTTTCATCCACAGTCATGGATTCCCGGGTCGCCGCAAATAATGAGAAGTGCTATCGAGAACCGAACGACCACGTTAGTAAGTGTTGCTTTAACTGTAGGCAGTAATGCCAATTTGTTTAAAGAGAGCTTCAGTGAGCTCCGGTATCGAGAATTACGTTACGAAACGATAGCACATGGATTATGGCCGTACGGGCTAACGGCATATGTTCGCCAGGATTTAGGCTTTACCATAATCCGGCCTAGTGCTTCGAAAGTCCGTTGGTGGCCTTAGCCTTCTGTCATTCTTATTGTAAAATTACACTGGGAGTTGTGAAGAATATTTAATATTTGCAATTATTTATTGTTCTGTCTAACTGTGCTAATCTTTACGTTTAGCGACTATTTGAATTCTGAGTGTGGAATGTTTCCACCAGTGTCTACCTCTTGTTAAAAGACTCTCACGGACTTGACACTATAAATTGTGAATACTTTCTTTGTATTCAGTGTATTAGTGTTTTATTACTGCTCCCGGACTTTGGTTGTATTACACCTTCAAGAGATTTTGAACTGTCTTTATTAGTTGTCAGAGCAAGATTCGTCTCTATTGATAATTCACGTTTTACTGTTGGAAGTAAATCATATTGTGAAGAAATATTATTCGACCTATTTAGATTTGTTTAATAGGATCAAAGCTTTATTGCTTTTATGGGATGATTACATTAATTTTTGAATTAGTGGTATCACTGTGGGCCGAGTTTTAAGCTGGCTATAGATATGCTTTCTTATAGCTATTAAGTATTATGTTTGTTTACTTATGTAAGCTTATTAATTCATTTAGGCTGAGTGTTGATATATGATATGTTACGTTATGTGCTCTGGAATTCATTAGCCAAATGGAGTAAACGTTAATAGGCATTAAGGATAATGAAATTTTTGCTACTCATTGAACTCTTTATATAAGGAATTGAATATTAAGAAATCATTCTTGTTTTGTGCAAAATATTCAAGTGTTGTTTGCAATGGTGCCATGTTGCACTTATCCTCTTATTCATTAGTATTCCTTATTAGAGAATTATTTTGCTATGGAGCTTAAATATTTAATCTGTCTGAAATGGATTGCCTTCAATGGTTATGATACGAATTGTATTTAACAAGCAACGTGTTTATTTGATCGACATTGGCTAATATTAGACTATTAAGAATTATTTGATTGTTTGCCATTATACTTTATATACACGAAGTGTTTAGCTTAAGGTTACAAGTTCTTATTTCATTTATTGCTTTGATTTTATTTACTTTCATCAAATAAACCCTATTTAATCATAAACCGTTCACTGTACGTGTTTCTAAGACATCCACTGTGCTTTACTCTAGCCTCTTAAATTTTTACACGTTACAGTGAGGGTGTGTGGTATCAGAGCGGTACGACCACAGGCCGATTTATTTTTTTGTGCATCTTAATATACAAAAAGTGTTTTGGTTGAAGGTGCGCGAAAGCAGCGCACGTACGACCACAGGCCATATGACATATATATGAATGAATATAAAGTCTCATGAATGAATATAACGTTAAATTAATGGTAGTCTTAATTGTTTTAAATACACCTGGTTTAGTGAAACCATTATGGTTCTTTTGAACTTTGAATGCTAAGATATGGCATGTTATATATCAAACAAATTGGAGGGAAGACTCATGAATGAATATTACGTAAAATTAATGGTAGTCGAAATTGTTTTAAATACTCGTGATGTAGGGGAACCATTATGGTTTTTTGATACTTTCAATGCTGAGATATGGCATGATATATATCAAACAATTTGGAGTGAAGTCTCATGAATGAAGATAACGTAAAATTAATGTTACTCGAAATTGTTTTAAAGGTACCTGGTTTAGTGGAACCATTATGGTTCATTGGAACTTTCATTGCTTAGATAATTGCAGGTTATATATCTAATAACTTGGAATGATGTGTCATGAATATATATAACGTAAAATTAATGATAGTCTAAATTGTTTTAAAGGCACCTGGTTTAGAGGAACCAGTATGGTTCATTGGAACATTCAATACTATGATATGGCATGTTATATATCAAACAACTTGGAGGGTCATCTTATGAATTAATATAACGTGAAATTAATGGTAGTCGAAATTGTTTTAAATACACCTGGTTTACAGGGTCCATTATGTTTCTTTGCCGCTTTCAATGCTGAGATTTAGCATGTTATATGTCAAACAATTTGGAGTGATGTCTCATGAATGTATATCTGTATGTATGTATATATGTTTGTGTCTTATACAAATCTACAGTCCCAAGCTTGATGAAATCGGGCACATTTGACCTTCAAAGCAAGAGGAAGAGCACTGTCTACAAAAGATTTCGAAAAAAAATAATCTTTTATATATTATCTTTCATTTCCCGTTTGTTATCACATTAACTGGTGTTGCACTACAAACGTAACACATTTACTGCTGTGGCACTACATAATTAACCAAATTAACCTCTTTTAGGGATGGGGATAACGAATTGTAGAGTGTGCTTTCCATGAAGCGCGATATCTCCACAATGACCTACCTTAAACCTTCCCAGGCTTCTTCGGAATTACCATGAAAAATTTCATCAAGATTGGTCTAGCCTTTTTGAAATGCATAGCGAACAGATAGGACCATGTGTGTTTCTTTCTTATACGAGCGTATAAATCTTTAGTTTAATTCCAATCTTGATAAAATTTGCAAATTTGATCTTCAAAGCAAGAAGAAGGTCACTGTCTACATGACATTTCGGACAAATAATATTTATCGAAAATAATTCATGGATTTAAATTCAAATTATGGAGCAAAAATATATATCTCCTGACGAACAATGCAAGTTAAAGTTTGTGCAACAATAGATTGCACTGTTTGTTTCAACAGTAGTGATAGCAACTCTGTATTCTAAAAATGATATGCCATTAAATACAAAAATTGGAGAAAATATACCAACTTCAGCCGATCCAGTCTATATATATAAAAATTCAGGTTTAGGGTTCGTCTGTAAATGTTCTAAAAACTCTTCAACCACTTATCCGATTCAGCTCATATCCGCACCATATGTTCGATAAGTTCAGAGTAAGGTTTATATGTCTCCAAAGGGAGGGGGTGGGGGTAAATATATCTTCACGTTTATAAAGAGGAGTAATAGAAATTCTTCTTATCCTCTTTCAGCTTTCCTTAAAGGCATTCCGGATGTTTAACGCATAGCGTCGCCACCTCCCTGTTTGTTCGTGGTACGTTTGAAGCAGACAATAAAGCGTTTATGTTGTTGTTGATAGACGTCTTTCCCTTTGTAACCTACTAAATTCACATTTGTTGATTTTTAATAGTTTTTGTAAACAGCAATATTTTAGCTGTATGTCAAGTTCGCTCTTACGTTCCATTACACGTTTGCATCTTGAATATTAATTTGAATAATATTTCAATTATCATATTGTTTTACCTAGGGAGGTATTTACATGCCCCATTATCTACGTGTTAGTAGATGTCATGCAGGAGCTTTTATTCAATGATGAACTTCCGCTTCGCTATCAATTTTATACGTGACAGGGGATTTTCGAAGTTTCTTTGTAATGAATATCGACTTGCATTTGTCAACATTTAGATTGAGTCTCCACTTAGCAAACCATTTCTCGCACATGTGTAAAGCCTTTTGCAACCGAGATATGACATGAGCTGGATTTCGGTCAGTAGTCATGATGGACGCGTCGTCAGCGAACAGATATAGCTTGCACTTCGTAAAGGTTGGGAAGTCGTGGATGAAAAAGTTGAACAGTGCAGGGCCCAGGACAGAGCCCTGGGGAACACCAGCATTGGCATTAAAAGGGTTAGACATTGAGCAGCCAACCTTGACACGAAATGTCCTGTTTCACAGAAAGGATCTAATCAAGGCAATAAGATCGTCCGGGATTCCACAAGTAATCATTTTGTATATCAGGCCTTTGTGCGAAACCTGATCAAAAGCTTTTTGGACATCCAAAAACACAAGACCACCGTATTTAGCGCAGTTGAGAGGAGTGTTTAGATCTGTAACAACCCTCCAGATATGGAGTTGGCGGGAATGACCTGGACGAAAGCCAATTTGCTCTTCACGAACAAGATTATTAGCCACACAGAAGTCGTTATATCTCTTAAGAAAGACGCGTTCAAACACTTTTGATAGCAAAGGTAACAAGCTTATGGGCCTATCGCTAACCGGGAGAGCAGGGTTAAGACGAGGCTTTGGTATGTTAATGACAACAGACTCTCTCCACTTGACAGAAAAGTAACCATCTCTCCAATAGTCATTCATGGCCCTGGTAATAGTCAGAACAACATTAGGAGGCAAATTCTTGAGAGTATTATTCGTGACGGTATCAATACCTGCTGCTTTCCTGCTTTTAAGATGCTTGATGACGTCGGAGATTTCGTGAACACCAGTAATATCCTCACAGATAGAAAGACGATGAGTGAGCTCATATGCGATACATCCATCGTTGACAAGATTAATATTTGTGAAATTATCCGGTTTGTCCTCATTAGGAGTGGTAAATTGTTTTACCAGCGACTCAGCGATTAGTTGAGCTTCATCTTGATATCTGGTGACTGCAATGTCATCTGTGGTAAGCAGCAGCGGCAAGTTGATGGGTCTGTTTCCTTTTAGAGCCCTTACAGTACCCCAGAGCGAATTGTCCTGGACTGACAGGGACTTTAGCTTTTTGCGCTATCTTTGATTACGTAAAGATTTAACCTCTTCCTAGACCTTGCGAGCTAGCCTGTTATATTTCGTCTTGAAGAAGGGAAGTCGCTTACACTGCCATAAACTTCTATAGAAATTTCTTTCAAGTATGAGACGCCTGATGTAAGTAGGGAGGTCGAGATGTTCAGGATGCTTTTGATCAGCAGTGGAAGCACTGGAAGCTGCAATATCATTGATAATACGAGTAATAGAACTATTATTTGTATTGATATCCTCGTTGTCAATAACCTCCTTATATGGAATGCTGTTTTCTCTAAGGATATCCCTGAAGAGTTTCCAGTCTTGTTTGGAGCGAAGCCCAATCTTAACATCGTTGTTTAAGCCCCCAAAGATAAGCATCACTGGACGGTGGTCAGAGGAAAAGTCGTCGAATGTGAATATATTATAGGGCTTGAAGAATCCCTTAAGAACTACAACGTCGAGCACGTCGCTGACAAGAGAGTGGTCGCAGCAGTACGTGTCATCAAGGAGTCCAGCAACGAAGGTGTCAATCTCGTTTAGAGTATATCCAAAGAGGATATTGCCATTTTGATTGGAGCAATTGGAATTCCTTGCAGGGTGCTCAGTATTAAAGTCTCCCGCTATAACCACGGGAACGAGCCCAGAGAGCAGCTCATCAAGCTAGGTGAATTATACAGAGGTGAATTTAATTTCGCCAGCGTCAGCATCATTTATCATCACGGAATCAGCTTCCATTCCTACATAATTCGGAGTGACAATCTCACGATGATCAATGCCATCCTTGAAAATGATAGCTGCTCCACCAAATGCTTGACTGGCGTTGTTACCCAGAGGTCGATCCTTTCTATAAACATGATAACCAGGCAAGTTAAAAGCTTCAGTTGATTTTAGGTGCGTCTCACACACGAAAGCGATGTCGATATTCCAATTTAGGAGGAAATTGTAATATTCGATGCGCTTCCGATAGATTCCCCTGGCGTTCCCTATATTGCAACGAAGCTTTCCGTGGGTAATTGTTCTGTAGTGGTGTCTGTCCATGGTCAGTTCTTGATTTCGTGGGACGCAACCTGTGGCAGTACGTTGCCACTTTCCTTAAAAAGTTTAGAGGGTTACCAGACTTCTATAGATGCTGCGCAATTGGATTGGATCGACCGCATCTGAATGAGAAGAGCTGAAAGCGACTGAAGCATAGGTTCTGCCATCAACCACTTTGGTGCTTTTGATCTTTTTGACTTGAGGATATTTCGGACACTTAGTATAACTTGAAGTATGTTGACCATCACAACGTATACATTTAGGGAGGTCTTTACCCTTTACATTAGTACAGTTTCTCGACTAATGGTCACCTGCGGACTTGTTACATCTAGGTGATTCCGTGCAACCTTGGTAGACGTGGCCAAAATGTAAATAGTTGTAACAGTGTAAGGGAATTTTGTTGCTACTAAATAATTCTACAAAAACAGCAAGAGGACCGAAACGCTTTAAAATCAAAAAGGACTTATTATGTTCAGTGTTTTGGAGTAGAACCACCACCAGTGGCATTTCCACGGAACCGTTTGCTTTTTTGAGCCTGATTGCCTTTTCTGGGTAATAATTTGCCTTCCTAGGGTCTTCACAAAAGTCTTCCAGATCACAAGTTGTGTCAATATTTCGGACAACGTATTTCACCAGCTTTTCTGACTTGAGCTGATGATGCTGGATTGTTAGCACATCGTTACTCTTTACTCTAGACATTAGAATTTTGTGCGTTTACTCATCATGACACTTAATTTTAATGGTGTCCTTACGACCGGTGT
The DNA here is from genome assembly GCA_023313115.1 of Rhysida immarginata. Taxonomy (NCBI): domain Eukaryota; kingdom Metazoa; phylum Arthropoda; class Chilopoda; order Scolopendromorpha; family Scolopendridae; genus Rhysida; species Rhysida immarginata. Next base: position 9,384 of record JAHWFO010014876.1, read on the forward strand.
GGCAGGTGATTTTACCTAAAGACACGAGATTTGTGATTTCCTCTATAATTTCCTTGATTGGTTTTCCATGGTGACGAATAATGATCGGAGGAATATAAATAGCTCTTTTTCCATGGGTGACATTGCTTTGGGAATAACTAAGCTTAGCTTTGTTACCACGTAGGGCCACAGAGACAACTTCATTGATATTGACATTAGATTGAATATTGTCGATCCTAACAGCACTTTTGTTCTTTTTATGCCGCGCACTATGCCGATCACCTCCACCAATGTCAACAAAATCATTTTCGTGCTTTCTCTTGACGCTAGTTCGTAGTGAGGAATTTCCTTCGTTGACCGTTTCCAGGCAAGAAGAACCGTTTTCATTATTATGTATTGGATCAGGATTTACCACTATCATGGGCGAATCAGAAGTAATGGGAGAGTCCATAGACTCCTTGATAATATTGCCAAGGTTAGCAAGGCCGTTGGCGGTCACTAAACTATCACTTTGAACATCCTTTTTTAAACTAGCAATTTTACTACCAAGGTCCTTGGACAGCACTTCTACCCTTGATTCTAATACCCTCTGGATATTTATTGTTCAGTTCAGTACGTAATGCCTCAAGTTGTTCGTTAATAATGATGTCAAATGCCAGAAATCTCGGATCCTTACACGCATCTTTGTAGGCCAGTTCACAAGGTAACACTTTACAATCTGCATATTTAACAGTACATGAAAAAGCTTTTGACGCAGCGCCTGACGTCGCCATGAAGCATGTGCGCAGCGGGGTTTTGCCGTCATTAGATGGACGCACCTACACAGAATGACACAGTTTAAAAGACTTAAAAAAGTCTAACTTGTTAGTTCTCTTGGAGATTCCACCGATGCACTCTCAATAGAAAAACAAGGTTCAGCAACTTTGCACCCGAGCACTTCAAAATCACAACCAGAAGTCCGAAAAGTAGCTCATCTGCGAGCGTTTAACACAACCACGATGGAGACACTAATCCACGATGGAGACACACATCCACGATAGAGACACACATGTACGAATAAACACATATGTAAGGTTGAGGAGAAATCCAAAAAAATGAATAAACCAATAAGAACAAATTAAGGTCAAAATAAAAATTTCCGAAATAATGAGATACTTTTAACCAATCAAACAATATGATTGTATTATTGATGAAAAATAGGAAAGAAAATTCCACAGCCTGGGATCGAACCAGGAACCTTCTGTTCACTGTGCAGATGCGCCAGCCAATTGCGCCACTACGGAAATGGAAGCATTAAGCTATTCTACATGCCCTTTGGGCTGGCTGGAGCAGTACCCAGTTCGCAGGCTGGGACTATCTTTCCTACTGGCGTAATAATCGTTAAAGAATATTAATTGGATGTTCTATGAGGATATTTATACACACCATACCTCAGAAGTTTAAATTGGCTGGCGCATCTGCACGGTGAGCAGAAGGTTCCTGGTTCGATCCCAGGCTGTGGAATTTTCTTTCCTATTTTTCATCAATAATTTAAATTTCTGAGGTATGACGTGTATAAAAATCCTCATAGAACATCCAATTATTATTCAATATGATTGGTCCGAGGTCCGAATTTAGGAGGGTGTTGGATTGTTTATTTGTAATCTCCAAGCTTTCTAAAACGTTAAGTAGATGAGGAACTTTCGTGAAATGTAATAGTTCCACCCGACTCGGATTATAACCGTGTCCCTGATTTAAAACATGATCAGCGAACGAGAAAACATTATTTCTTTATGACTTACTTCCCTTTCTTTATGTGAGAGAAATGTTCACTAATTCTTGTTGTAATTTTTCTTTGGCTCTGGTATATCATCTTCTCTATAGTTTCTGGCTTATTTACTTCATTATAATCTTTACTTTAAGCCATTCTTTAATTTACTTACTTCTTCTTAATGTGCCGTCTCCTATTGGAAAGTTGGAAACCAGTTGATACTTGCGTACAATGAATAGTAATGCGGTGGTTTTCCGTTGCCTTCCGCATGATTAGTACGGGACAAACAAAACATCCATGCCAGAGCAGGATTCGAACCCGTGACCCGAGGATCTCGAGAAGTACTGAAGCCTGCGCCTCAGCTCTACTATCGGTCGCTGGGGCCGGAAATTTATTTACTAGATTCTCTAAAATTGAATGAAGTGCAACTAGCCTAATTCCCTTTAACCATACACAATTCAAGACTTTGTGCATAATATCTCGTGGGGATGCAGACATTTGTATTGCAATATTATGTCGTGTGCTGTAATTTAAAAAAGCATTAATAGTTTCTAAATGCTACGTTCCCGCTACCCCAATAACTCAGGCCTCATTGGGATAATGCAGCTGAAATTTTATAAAGATGTGGATCTTCCTTAGAGTAAGTCCCCATAGCGTCGTATTTCACTCCTTTACAGGCCATATAAAGGACCTCTCTCAACGTCCAGCCTCATATATCCGACATAAGTTTAGTCGAAATTAAACAGTGAAGTAGGGCAACATGCAAAGTAAGCTACATTCCGAATTTCAATTTTGTAAACTCCTGGGCAAAATTATAAACTCACTTACAAACTCGTTTTGCAAAAAACTATAACGAAATAGAAAAGAATAATTCGCAAACTTGCTATGTAAATTTATTCAACTATCCAATGACCAAAAAATTTTTTGTCATGCTTTTCTATTCATAAACTTTTAAAAACTAAAGAAAAACAAAAAAGATGTACATTCAGCATGGCCATACTTCGTGGGGACTTCATTATTTCTGATAAATTCAAGCATGCATGCTTGGCATTGAATCAAGAAGGATATGAAGGTATTCGACTGTAACGCTTTCCTATTTATCCATAATTGCAATTTTCAGTTCTTGAACAGTATGAAAGAATCTATGATCTTTGTATACCTGGCTTGAAAGCTGTCCCCAGATATCATCATGTAGGTTGACGTCTGAGGTACATGTTGGCCAGGCTAAAACGTTAATATGACTTTCATTACGTTTGAGGTGTAGCAGGAAGCATTTTGTTGAAAGTCCAATTCTATACTTTAATAATCTCAGCATAAGCTCCAAGTTATTGCTGTAGGCCTTTATAAACCAAAGAATTCATCCGACCATCAACCATAACCAGATCACTTTTACCTATAGAGGAAACAAGCCCCCAATCATAGCTGAGCCACCATTCATCTGACGACTCATTTGAACCTTCTTTTCTTTCGTAGATGGTGTCAGTAGGAATACCATCTATCAGGATCGTCTTGGTTCAATCTTTTCCCATCCATATGATTCGTGAGTCTAGCAAATTTTAAACTTGATTTTTTAAGAACTTGTTCATCGAGAACAGTTCAGGAGAAGAACATCAAGAATTACGGCAGGAGAAAGATTTCTCTCGTTGCAAGGTGGCGAGCATCAGATTCAGCTCTGGGATTGAGGATTTCCTATCCAATCTCTTTTTCAAGCAAGTTCTCTTGCTAGCACACCTCTGATGGGCATTAAGATCTGTTGGTGTGAGCTGCTGTCTGTGAGAAATCTCATAACCATACAGCATCCAAATTTTACGAATTTATTCTTCCTTCAATTGTGTTCTTCGTGGGTTTCTGAAAACAGAAAGCATGCAGCTTGCAGCATGGAAGAAGGAGATAAATGAATGGACAGGAAGAGAAAAAAGTGAAGGCAGAAGAATACATTTCATGGAAGCGATTTGATCTTGGCAGCCATGTTTGTATGCCCGTGGACTTGGGCTGGCTGCATGAAGCTCTATACTGATTTTTGGTATCAATGTTAATATTAATGCACTTTTAATAATTTTTCAAAAAGTACATTTTCCTGAATTTTAATTTTGTATTAATATAGGTTTTTATTATCTTTCGTTTTAAGTTTTTTTAATTATTTAGAAAACTTTTTATTAGGAAAATTTAATAAAGAATTTTTGTATTAAATCTGAAATTTTGTAAATTAATATTTTTTAGAAAAATTTGTATTTTAAATGACAAAAATTACTGTAAGTTTAAACAAATAAACTAAAATATAATATTACATGAAATTTGAAAATAACAAAATGTCTAGAAATACTGAAATAAATGAAAAGGAGTCTTTTAATGAACTTTTGCTTAGATGTAATTAATTTTACAGGCCTCTAAACCAGCATTTAAAAAAGCATTAAACAAAAAAATATTACCTATTATTATTTAAAGACTCGGAAGAAATTAAATATTATATAATCTGTTGAAAGTTCAGCATATCAGTATTTCTACAAAAATTATCTATTAAATTTTCTTAATAAAAGTTTTTCTAAAATTTGTAAAAAAAAAATTAAAATTATTATAAAATATGATTAAATTTCAGAAAAAAACTAAATTGAAACTTATATTATGGGTCGAGTCACATTTTTATGATAACTCCCTACGTTTGTCTTTGGAGTTGCCCAGCCGAAGAACTATGTCGTGTTGGGAATTGGTTAGGTGACTATATTAGGTAGATTTCCACTATGTTAAAAACATATCACTCATTGGCGCAATGGGTAAGAAACGTGATTTATCAGATCTGGAAAAGGGGATGATAATCGGCTTTCGGGCCATGGGTAGCAGTATTTCGGATACCGCGCAGATTGTGAACTGTTCTCGTGCTGCTGTAGTTAAAGTGTACCATGACTGGGAAAATGGGACCGTTCAGAATAAACTGTATGGGAACTGTGGAGCACCACGTGTCATTGATGAGAGAGTTGAACGTCGGCTGCGAAGGTGTGTGAAGGCCAACCAAAGAGCTACAGTGGACCAACTTACCGCTCAAACCAACGAGGGTGCTACCAGACATGTCTCTAAAACCACACTACAGAGGACTCTGCTACATAAAGACCTTCGCAGCAAACGGATGGTCACCGCACCAATGCTGACGCATGTTCATAGCCAAAAACGGCTTCAATTTGCCTAACAGTACAGAAACCTGACCATTTCTGACTGGAAAAACGTTGCCTTCTCCAATGAGTCACGATTTCTGCTTCACACACGTGACGGCCGTTATCGGGCGAGGCAAGAAACCTCCGAGAACAAGTATCCTGCAACCATTGTTGGACGAATCCAGGCTGGTGGCGGCAGCATCGTGGTGTGGTGAATGTTCTCATGGCATTGTCTGGACCCACTGATACCTGTGGAAGGCACTCTACCAATTCGGTTATTTATCCGTGATTACAGATCAAGTACACTCATACATGGCGACTGTCTTCCCAGAGAGGGATAGCACGTTCCTGCAAGACAATTGTTCGGGATGGTTTGAGGACCACGACCAAGAGTTCGATGTACCACCCTGGCCCCCTAATTCCCCAGACCTCAACCCAATCAGGAATATTTGGGATCAGCTCGATCGTCATGTGCGTGCCATGGAACAACCACCGTGTACCCTTCAGCAGCTGTCGGATGCTTTACAGTGTGCATGTTAACAGCTTCCAGTAGAAACGTACCAGAATCTTATTGACTCATTCCCACACCGTCCAGCTGCTGTCCATGACGCTAAAAGTGATTATTCGGGATATTAGCTGGTGGTCATAATAAAGTAAGTCGACTCTGTATCTTTTGCCATTTCACAATTTCTGTTCATTTCTTTATTTTCAAATTTTATGTAATTTTATTATCAAACTTGTCATTTGATTAAATTTGCATTTCTTTTCATCATTTAAAATAAAAATTTTAATAAAAAACTTTTAGGTGTCATTAATTTACCTCAGTATTTCAGAATTTATGCAAAAATTCTCTATTTAATTTCTTAATAAAAATTTTCTTAATAAAAATAAGTATTTTTTAAAAAACTTAAAAAAGTTAAAAAGTGATTAAATATCAGAAAAATAATTTCTGAAAAATTATTAAAAGAAAAGCTTTTTATCATAATTAATAACATTCAGTATAGAGCATTATGCTGCTAGCCCAAGTCCACGGGCATAAAACCATGGCTACCAGGATCAAATCACTTCCCCGCAATGCATTTTAGGAAGCTTCACTTGCCCTGAATGCTATTACATGCATATGGCTATTCCTGTTATCTCCTTCTTCCATAGCTTGCAGCCGTGTGAAATAATCTGGTGTTCCTATTTTTTTCTAAAATGCCTAAATTGTTTTACATTAAATGTACAGAATATTTTATTTAGGGTGAGGTTAAAATTTTGGCCATGCTGAGAGGACTTCTTGTTTTTGTTTTTTTGGCACATACATTTTTTTTGTTTTTTCAATTTTTGTGAAGATGAGAAGTTTTTGTAATCATGTTATTTTTGGTAATCAGTTTGTAAATTTTTTCTTTTTTAATAAAAATTCTTGCAAAATATATATGAGTTTATAATTTTGTCGAGCAGAGTACATCACAAAATGCATGAAACATGCGGGGAACAGACGGCAGAAAAACAGCTGGGCTTAGGCGTAGCTTCCACATGCGTAAAAACAATGGCAGAAACCACAAGGCAGAAATTGTTCTGCTTTCAGTTCCTGCATTCTTTTTGCTGCCTGACAGAAAACTCCTGTTTTTAGGGTTCCGTACGTCCGAATGAAAAACGGAACCCTTATAGGATCACTCCGGTGTCTGTCTGTCCCGATGACACAGCCAATTTACTCCGAAACTACTAGATCGAATAAGTTGAAATTTGATACACATATGTACTTCTGTGACTCAAAAATGGACGTGTAACGTAAATAAATGAATTTTGAATAAGGGGTCACTTTTGGGGGGCAAATTAGAAAATTAAATAAAAAATGTTTTGCAAACTGTATCGTGTGATATATCAAACGAAAGGGCTTGTCGCGAGGGTCTCAAATAATTTTTTTTTATAATTTTAAAATAAATAGTTTTAAAGTTATTTAAGAAAAAAAATGAAAATTGACCATTCCCCCCATTCCCGAAT
>JAHWFO010014879.1:0-27755 GCA_023313115.1 Rhysida immarginata
AATAACTGGAGATAATGGGGAGTTAGCAGACTATTGAGAAAGAGTGGAAAGACGACAGAGGAAGCACTCCTTTAGCTCCGTGATGTATTGAGCAAATGGGAAGCAAGTAAATAGAAGAATCGGCGACCGCTAGACTGCACAAAGTGATGAATGGCCAAGTTTTGCTTCAACACATCGAGAGAAGAGTGGAAATTGCAACAACACTAAGTATACATCTGAGGTAAGATTACGCGAGTAAGAAATTATTTAGACTAGCAGTGGCATCCTTGGAGAGGTCCAGCCATTGTGAGCCTTTAAAAAGATTTTTTTCGAATTTTCATTAAAAATTTTTACTGTAATAATTCTAAGCATTTTCATGTGTTTATTTTTAAGATATTGCAAAATTTAATTTAATTTTTTGAGATTGTTCTGTTTACATCCAAGTGGAATTATCCCGGGCAACGCCGGGTACCTTTGCTAGTATATATATATAGAAAGATAATATCAGGAAACTACAAAATACGACCCCCACATACAGCAGTTATTTCTCAAAGAACTCTCCTTACTTCTCTACACATATTTTCTAGCATTCTGGGAGCATCTGGATACCGGCTTTGTAAATATCTTCAGGTGATGTCGAAATGCCGAATCTCTGTCCTCCCAACAACTCTTTCAATGGTTCAAAAAGGTGATAGTCATAAGAGGAGAAATCCGGGCTAGAAAGCGGATGTGGTGAGATGTCCCATTTGACTTCCGTCAATGTGTCCATAGTCAGCTTTGGCTGTGTGTGGTCAGTTCTGGCATTGTCTTGCAGAAAACAAACACCACTGATCAGACGTCCTGGTCCGTTTTTCCTTAGTGGCAGCTTCAGGGACCTCCTGAAAACGTCACTGGTGTATGATGCATTTATTGTTCGACTTTCTTCCAGAAAATCGACATGAATGCTACCCTTAATGGCACAGAATACAGTCGCCATCAAGATGCATTTCCTTGCCGACGGTGCCATCTTAAATTTCTTGGATCGTGGTGAGTCAGTGTGTGAGTACGCTTTTCTTTCAAGAGTACGGTGATCAATACATGTCTCATCGGTGGTCACAACACCTCTTAAGAAGCTGTCATCTTTCCTGTCCTATAGCTGCAGCAGCATGGAACAGATTTTCAACCGGGTGGTTTTGTGATTCTCGGAGAGACCCATTTGGCACAGATTTTGTTGAATTCCAGCTTATCGTGGAGGATGGTCTCCACACAGCTCATTTGTTCGTGCGATGATGCCATCATGGACAGCAGTTGCTGGCCTTGCCTTATGAGGTTCATTGCCGGTGGATTCTCGCCCTCCTTCAAACTTTTGGCATCAAGCAACGACGCATGGTCGAGACAAACCTGACTCGGTAAACTGTCTTTGAAGCAACGACGCATGGTCGAGTGATGAATTTCAGATGCTTTCACACCTTCGTTATGGAGAAACTTGATGATGATTCGTTGTTCCACTTTGGTCGGCACATCGCTCTCTAACAACAAGACATCGTCAGCACCGTCTCTCCTGGGCCCACAAACACATCGAGTGGACACTTGACAACTGGAAACGTGTGACCTGGTCTGATGAGTCTCGATTCCAGCTGATACGAGCTGATGGTAGGGCTGGAGTGTGGCTCAGACCCCATGAAGGCAATGGACCCAAGTTGTCAAGGATGCACTGTGCAAGCCGGTGGTGGCTCCGTAATGGGCAGTTGTGGGAAGCTCTCCATTCGAAATGGTTGGTAATGTCTTCATATGTCTTCCACCGACTTGTGGAATCAATGGTAGGTCGCATTGTGGCACTTCGCCGGGTTAGAGGAGGTCCCACACGTTATTATGTGCTATCCTATGACTTTTGGCATGTGAATGTATATTGTTTAAAGAAGTGTTAGTAGAATTTAGAGCTTGAAGGGGTTCAATATTTATTAAATCTTATTATACTTTATTAAACTCATTTTTATTCAATCCATCCATGCTGTCCTACTTTATTTCCCCAATCGATCAATTAAGACCCTGGGAGGAGAGACCGCTGCTTTAGTAAGAAGGTGGGGTGGGGGATAACAAAATATTTTGATGTTTATGCTCGTTGAAATTATGCTGTTTTCCATAGAGCCTAGAGTGATCTAATACTTTTCGCCAAGGGTTGCAGAAACTGGATTAGTAACACTAAAATATGGCTCAGAACATTGTTGTATAGACAAGGTACATTTTTAGTTCATGTGAAATTTCACATGGTGGCGCCACCAGCTCGAGAGAAAGCATGTTAGTGTTTATTTATGTCCAAAGTTTAAAAAGAAAACCTCTAGCATCCGAAATTTTAGAATAGCAGTCTTCCGTTCACTGAGAGGCCAAACTCACGGGAAGAGTTGTTCCATTTGAAGATGCTGTATGTGTCCCCAAATGTTTGGGGCTAGTGTAGACACGTCATTCGAGTAGCAGTCTGTTACAGACAGGTGTATAGTACCGTCGGGAGTTAACCGAATTTGAACTTGAGATGATAATCGATGCAAGACGCATGGGTCATAGCATACGGGAGCTAACACAAGAATGTCAACAGTGTCTAGGGTGGATCTTCAATATTGCAGAGACAAGGTTTCCATACGCAATATACAAGAGTTGGTCAAAAGTAATGCCTATGTAATGCACTATTCACTTTTCGACATAGTCCCTATCCCTTTTCATGCATTGTGCTAACGCGTGAGTAATCGGATGAACCCTTCAGAGAGGAATTCCGGGATATTATCGACACCATAAAGCAGCTTTGGACCCTCTTCTGCAGCACGATAACACCCGCCCGCATACGATCGCCCAAAGTTCAAAGATGAAAGACTTTGCACCTTGCGACTTTCACCACTAACCAAAGAAGAGATATGAGTTGCACTCTGAAGACGAGGTGAAAGATCACGCCATTCATTCTTCGTGTCAACAACAATCCCGAATTCCTCACCGACGGGTTCACCCGACTAGTCACGCGTTGGTGCAATGCGTGGAAAGGGATGGGGACTATGCCGAAAAGTGAATAGCGCATTCCTTAGAGGAAAAATGTATGTATCAGATACAATTAGAATTTTGAAAATCGGTTAACAAATAAAAAAGTTACAGTTGTGGAGGCATTACTTTCGACCAACCCTCGTAAACCGCCGCACAGGACGACCATAATTGGCTGGCTAACGGACGTCACCTCACCTCAACAGAGCCATACGTGGCGATCGACGGCTACTCTAAGCCATATCATTTCTGACTTGAATGTGGCGTCAGCAACCCATTTCTACGAGGACTGTACGGCGACAAATGCACCGCATAGAAGCCATGGGCCCGCGAACATCGTCACTGGACCATAGAACAATGACGGGGGTGGCCGTGGCCTGGTTGGCTCGTCGGTTGGCTCGCCAATCGATGGAGTTCAGCAACTTCAGGCGCGGCCAGCTGCTGGTTGGGTGACGGCCAGGGCTTGAGGGCCACTGCTGGCAGGACAGCTATTTGGGGCGCGGCTGTTGGGGGACTTTAGTCTGACCCATTTGCCGATTGACCATAGCTGGTTTTCCAGCAGTTGGTGACAGCCTCTGGTTCGCTTATCCCCAGCAGCTCTTCCATCATGAAACCCCCCGTGCTTCGGAGGGCACGTTAAGCCGTCGGTCCCGGCTGCTACTGTCATCTCGTAGCAGTCGTTATTTACCGGGATGGCGCAAAACTCCCTCGTAGGTACTAGATAGATAGATAGAACAATGACAGGTTCACGTTATGTGGACATTCTTTCAGACCATCTGCATCTTTTTTTTTTTGGCATTAGATGCCAACCCTGGTGGAGATGCGTTGTCTCAACAGGACAATGCGACATGCCACCGCTCTATGGTTGCACGCAGGTAGTTTGATGAACACTCCAGTGAATGCACGACCATGGTTTGGCCCTCAGATCACCTGATCTGTAGATACCATATACGCTCTGTATACGAACAAATGTGGGTAGCAGTGCAAGATGCGTGGATCAATATCTCTCCAAAATGATTCCAACACTTCGTAGAATCCATGCCTCCACGTGTTACTGCATTTAGAGGGCTCGCGGAGAAGCGATTCGCTATTAACTTCACATCCAAAGTCTTCCCATGATTTTGGCCATTAAGTTTATAAAAAGAGGTAAAATTTATAAAAAGTATATCTACATACAACTCCTGGACATAAGAATTTAATATCAGTAGCCTCTGCGTTTCAAAATACGTTTACAAACATAATTCACAAATTTGGAAAAAAAAATGGACAAATAAAATGTAATACATAAAGAAAAAGAACAACTTTCCATAATATTAAATCAACTTTGTTGATGATCAATAACAAAAACGTATTCAATGCTGGGCAAAAAAAATATTTAACGTTTTAACAAATCAATCGTTAGTATTTTGTGCAGCCACCATTTGCTTTAATTGCTGCCATAACTTGGCGTGGCATAATTTAGCACACTGAGCTTCATCAATTTCTTGCCAAATATCTCGGATTTTAACTCGCAATTCGTTCAACCTGGTAGGATGTTTGACATGAATTAATTTTTATGAGAATGCACCAAATATTTTCTATAGGGTTTAGGTTCGGACTGTTCGCTGGCCAGGTCTTTGTCCAACATTGTGGGTTTGTAAGAATTGTTTGACAAGTCCTGCACGATGACATGAGGCATTGTCATCTTGAAAGATCACAGGATCAGTATCATCATCATCATCATCATCATGTGTACGAAGAAATCGATAAAGCGATCTAGAATTTCAACGTACACATCTTTTATCCCTGTAGTCTTAAGGGTACACAAACGACCAGGGCCGTTAGCCGTTATGCAATCCCAAGCCGTACTTCCTTGCTTAAAATTTTGTGTACCTCGTATACATGAAACTCTTCGTCTACTCATCACCACACATAAACTTGACCACCATCTCCAAGTCCAAGACACACTCGGGACTCACCTGAAAAGACTTTCCAGTCATCTTCTGACGACGTGCGATGTAAGTTTTTTTTTTAGGTTACCGCTCTCTTAAAACCCATTTTTAACAACATGAACAGTATCTTTTGAGACTCCAATACGTGAGTGACTTGCTACAGGTCGCCTTGATGAGGATCCTTGTTTTAACATTCGGGAAATAGTTCTTTTTTGCCTTGGAGTAAGCTTTTCCTGTCCGTCATGTTACGGCTTGATGTTATATTTTCTCCACTCGTTATTCATCTGTTTAGGCGATGCTTTGCGCATTTGTAGGCAGATTTCTTCAAAGCCTAGTCCTGTCTGTTTGTGGTATATTCTTGGACGACCACTGCGTGTCTTATTTGGTAGTATTTTTTCATTTCGAAAACGCTTTATAATATTAGAAACGGTTCCCTGGCTGCAGCCTACAATGTTTGCAATTTCTTTTTGGGTTTTGTTTTCATTACACGAGGGAATTACAGTAAAATCCCGTTACAACGTACTTCAAGGGAACCGGAAATTTGTACGTTAATGCGAGGTGTACGTTATTCTGAAACTGGGTGGAGGGGGGCTTAGTGTAGTCTTCGAAATTCCGAAATGTTTCGCAACGTCTATCTGTTTTGTGCCTTTGTCCTCCTCTTTTAAAATATCCAGCTTTTCCTTTACTGAAAACTGTTTCCTTTTTTTCTGCCATTACGATTTGTAATCTTTCTGTGAATTGTTGAAATGATGCTCCGACTTACACGGTTACAAAAAATTCTCTCACTTTTCCCGGTTATACAAGGTGTAAATGGACGACGTTCCACAAATTTAAGGATATGTAGAGGATGGAACTCTGAGCAAAAAAGTTTAGTCGCGTTTTTCGATCTGAGGCTCCGTTAAAAAGTTAAAAATTGCTCATCGTCTGTACCAAGATAGATTTCCGGAAGTGACGTCACGAAACTTTAAAGCGCTATAACTTTTTGACCAACGGATAAAATTTGTCCGTTAATGCGAGGTGTACGTTAAAGTGAGGTAGGTTATTCTGAAACTTTTCAGCATTAAAATACCTACATTTCGGCTGGGGATTTTAAATTTGTACGTTATTCTGAAATGTATGTTACGTTGTAACGGGATTTTACTGTAGAATTTTTTTGGTATCAATGGAAAGTTCAGGTGTTTTATTGTATAGAATGCAATAATGCATGAAAAGGGTTTTTTTTTTATCATTAACATAGTCCAATCCATTTGATTGTAGAGGTAATTCAGGTTATCAGTTCAGCAGAACCAAAATATTAAAGAAATACATGTATCAAATATTTTTGCGCACGCAATATCAGTATTAAATTCTTTTGTCCAGTAGAAATTGATAATTTCCAGGAGTTGTAAAAATGAGGTCCTTCTTTTATGTAGCACTAAAGTAATGCTTTATGAAACAGGCTAATTCTCAAAAATTCAGAGTTCATTTTTTTCCCTTACCTGTTTATTTATCCCTTATCTTGCTAACAATGTCCAGGCGTTTTATTGCGGTAAGTGTTTCTATTAATATCCCCTTCCAATTTGTTCTTGCATCATCGTCTAAGCGTTCATGCCACGTCTCCATTACATCCATATAAAGCTCGTTATCTCCACTTTGACTCATTAGACTTTGTTTTTCCATTTTATTCATATCGCTTCTGTTGAATCCCAAATTCCTTGCTAAAGCTCTCCAATCGCCGGTATTAAGCATGTTGGCAATGATTTGGAATACCTCATTTACGTCACCATGTGATATAATGGCTTCTATAAAAAAGAGGCACAATATTTAATTTTTTTTATATTTCACCAAGCGAAGTTAGAACTTAATTAAACGTTAAGTGTCAGTTTCACTTAGAATTAAAACAGGTAACCTATTAGGATAACCTAATGTACGAGGACATATCAGAAAGTAACGCCAATTATTTTTTCAAAGAATAATACAAAACATAGAGATATACAACTATCCTCATGGAGTGATAATAAAATTCCAAACCGAAACTAATTTAGATACCATATACAGAGGTTAACTCAAAAGTAGTGGCCGACTCGGGAGGAACGGGGGGGGGGGGGGGTAGAGATTGACGAATTCTGGGCGAAGACCATTTACCACAAGGGTATATCGCAGTTTGTTAAGAGAAAAAAGTGGGAAGAAACGTCAGTACGAATTTGAATGGCATAGACATTGTGCCACTTGCGTCAGCCAGTGTAAAAATATGGCAGAAAGATTGGTGATACGTGGGCTACTTCGTCACTATTGGAAAACGGGGACCAGTGCGTGAAATTTGCAGGGTCGAAGATCAGGGTGTGACCAATGAACGGACAGCACGACGGTGATTCTCCCGCTTTTCGGCCTGGAAAATGCGCCAAGGAGCGGAAGACCCAATGAAGTGGATGACGCAGCCCTACGGCAACAAGTGGAAGCCAACCCAGGCAGCACCACCCGTGGACTAGCGGCGGACATCGGGAAATCACAATCGAGTGTGGTTCGACATCTGCACGCCATGGGAAAGGTCAGCAGGAGCTGCCGAGTTGTGCCCCACGAGCTAACGCCCGCACCGGACGCGAAGAACATCGCTTAAGTTGCAGGCGTTGGAGGGCATCGAGGTTCTGCCACATCCAGATACAGCCCCGACCGGGTATCTTCCGACTACCATCTCTTTCGGTCCATGGCACACTTCGCCAATGTCAGTGAGGTTGAAGACACCGTGCGAGACTTTTTCGCCCAGAAACCGGAGGAGTGGTTTCGCGAGGGCATCCGCCAACTGGCTGATCGTTGGATGAAGACCATCAAGCATGATGGACTCTATTTTGAAGATTAGAAATGAGTGGTTCCTGTCTGGTGCCCATTTGAAAGTTTGCGCGGTGATCGGCCACTACTTTTGACTCAACCTCTGCATATGCAATAATAAATCGATTATAAAAAATTACGTATCAAGGTTTTTATAGTTCAAAGTTTGTATAGGCACTGCTGGCATCAATCTAGCAGGAATAGGCCGATTTATTTGAAATTACAGGTGGCTCCCATGCCCCAATAGACCACATGAGTAGATCGTATAACCGCCGCGAGCTTCAATGCATACATTCATAAAGATTCTGGTTGTCGTCTTGGGGTAGCTTGTTCCAAGCCTCCTGAAAGTTACGTCCGATCATGTCCCGTTGCAAAAAACATGTTGCTCTCCTGTTGCAAGGAGAGCAGAAGAACAGATTCCACAATCTGCTGGGCGTGCCGAATGCTGTTCAATGTTCCATCCACAAACACTAAGGGTGATCGCGAGTTGTAACGGATCGTACGCCACACCATTATGTCATTGCTCTTCGCCGCACACATATACACTGTACGTCCATCATTGATGTACAGGCAGAATCTGCTCTCATCAATAAAAACCGTAGACATCCATTCGGCTCTCCATTCGGCACTTTCGCGGCACCACTGCAACCGCGCAGCACGGTTCTTTCAGAAGTGGCAGTCTGGTTAGAGTGATCAGTAAGTAGAGCCAATTTTGAGCTGCGCAATCGCGACTTCAAGAATGCAATTCGCTCAGCCAAAAGGGCCCTATTTACTGACAATCACAATAAACTTGACTTGTGGAAATACATACGGAATACTCACAACGTTAAAAAACACGACTTCCCTAAAGAGAATTGCTTATCATACCTCAAATTGTCGAATAATCCCAACGATCAACCTTTACCTAAAGTAATCAAAAATACCTGCTCTTCGGTCAAGACTTTCAACTCTCTGCCTACGATCTTGCCCATGAAGACAAAAAGCACCTTAAGGGCAATGAAACTTAAGGATACTAACCGAGACGGTTTGATTACGGCAACGGGAAACCTGGGAATTACTGTACTCGACCATTTACTACTTACTATCTATCATTAATACCAGATCATTCCTTGCAGACTTGAAGAAGGCACTGATCGTCCCCATCTATAAATCTGGCCCCCGTTCGAATATCAAAAACTACAGATCTTTATAGCCACTGCATACTGCCTACTCTAGCCAAAATAAGTGAAAAAATCTGGTCAGTCATCCCGAAAAAGCAATACGGTGGACGACCCAATACCCCAATCTCCTATATACTATTAAAAATTCAACTAAGTGCATTGAACGTCCTCAGTCGGCAACAGTCTCCTTATCGCTCTTACTGATCTGTCAAAGGCCTTCGACAGTGGTTCTAGATCACAATTGATTGAACAGCTGAAGGCTGAAGGCATTGAAGAACCGATACTGTCCCTGATTAAAGACTTATTCTCAAACCGATACAATTACATGATTGGCCCCAAAGATAATGTGTCTCACCCATCGGAACGAGGAGTAATGCAGGGCTCTGCATCTAGTATTACCTTTTATGCAGTGGCAACCAGCCCATTGTTTAATTTACCCCTTAAAAGTGACACCTGCGCTTATGTCGACGACAATATCCAGTACACAGTAGATTCCGATGAAACACCTGGTGAAGCCATTAAAAAGATCCATCACGATATCTCCTTGCTTAAGCAATGGTATGACACTTAATGAATCCAAGACCCGTTTACTTAAAATCACCAACAGCAACACTAAGCATTCCGATGCCCAGAAAATCCTAGGCGTATTATTTGACAACAAGTTATCCTTTAAACCCTGCATTGAAGATCTTGTCATGCAACTGAGCCGCCTTAGATATCTTGTCAAGCGCCTAAAAAAGACCTTGAATAGGAGAGAGATCACCATAATAATAAAAGAGTTTGTGATTTCTAAATTATTTTATGGTCCTCTGCCTCCCGATTCTTATTAACGAGGATAAAGGTTGCATACAACTCAATACTACGAGTGGCTTATTCAATTCCCCGCTACACTTCCGTTACCCCATCATGCAAAGCTAATGATATATTAACTCTTCCTGGTCTAATACAATTGGCCAAGTTCAAAGAACTATAGAGGGCCTTGTATGATCCTCATCACCCGGCACACTTTATTTCTCAATGGATAAGTAATAACTATAACACCCGAGTAACCCGTAAATTTAAATTGGAACCTCCCTATATCCTCCCGTCAACACTAAAGAAGGTCTTTCCTTATAACACCTCCTTCCATATGAAACAAGAGCAACAATATTAAACTGTAGTAACCATAAGATCCATGTTAACAAGTTACTTAACCAATATGGAAAAAACAATCAATTGTAATTACGATTTATGTTCCTTGTACCCAATACCCCTCTGGGGTGCTAGAATTTCAAATAAATAAATAAATCCGTGCCCGCAGTCCTGCAGCTAGCAAACGGTTACCCATGGTCCGTCTTGGCAACGCTGATGCCAATCTGGCCCTTATATCTGCTGTGGATACCGTACGGTTGCTCAAAGCTTCGTGGCGTTGGTCAGTAGTGCGTGGGCGTCCAGAACCAAGTCGACGTGATTGTTCCTTCCGTAAACCAAACTGACAACATCGAGCCATCAGAGAAACATGAGGACCGATCTGTGCCTCGATTCGCCAATGAGACCATCTAATCTCTCGAAGTCCCAAAAATCAGACCTCTGCCAAACTCCGTGAGTTGTTGCACATGAGTACGACAGAGTGTGCGAGGTATTGCAATTGTTGTCACCCCACCTACAGTCAACTGTGGGGGTGGCCGTGGCCTGGTTGTCTCGTCGGTTGGCTCGCTGATCGATGGAGTTAAGCAACTTCAGGCGCGGCCAGCTGCTGGCTGGGTGACAGCTAGTGGCTTGAGGACCACTGCTGGGTGGGACGGCTATTTGGGGCACAGCTGTTGGGGGACTTTAGTCTGACCCATTTGCTGAGTGACCAGTGCTGGATGTCCAGCAGCTGGTGATAGCCACTGGTTTGTTCGTCCGCCCGTGCTTTGGAGGGCACGTTAAGCCGTCGGTCCCGGCTGCTACTGTCATCTCGTAGCAGTCGTTCTGCGATAATCTACCCTCTGTACAAGATACAGTCAACTGTTCCAGTACAATGCAGATGCCAAACTGACGATTTCATACATATCTGGTCGGAACCATTCCGGTGTAGGAGGGGAATATGAGCCCGTCTGTAAAACGTTCTCCCGGACGTATTGTCTTGCAATTTGAATCATTTCTTGTGTGTCAACAATGCTACATGTGTGCAAAATTTCAAATATCAGGCAACAACCTGATAAATCGACCCGAAACATTTTACACCATTTGTCCACATTGGAATAGTCCAGACAGCCGGCACCGTAAACGTCTGCCATTTCTCCACGAATTTCTTACCTTTTGCGAAAAGAAACCTTATAAGAGTAGCTCTTCCAGTGTAGACGCAGCAATAGCGGCGCATGCGCAAAAACAATTCTTGTTATGCGATATCTGTGCATGTACTCAGCCTTCTTTTTGGCTATGTTAACTTTTACACAGCGACTGTACTACCTCCATTAAAAAATAAATGGCCTTACTTTCTCATAGCTTCTCGTAATTATCAAAAAAGCTTGTATTCATGGTAAACTTTTTCTACTTACACGCATTTCGTATTAAGCGGATTATACTGTAGAGGGATGAATAGAATTAGTTTTAAACTGGTTAAATCATTATTAGATGGAAGTGGCTTAAGTACTTACTCCCTTCAGCTGGCACTGCAGAGGTCTGCGCACTCGAAGTCCCTAAAGAAAGAAAAAAAGTCTTGTTTTTGCATTCTAACTGGAATTTTTAATGTACACTGCTAGCCAAAAAATTAGAGACACCCTCTAATAACGAGATGGTCCACTTTTAACTCTGATCACAGCCGATATTCTTCTTGCCATGGACTCTGATCGCAGCCGATATTCTACACTGAGTGGCCAGTTTATTAGGAGCACCCCTTTAATACACTGCTGCGCCACCCCTACCAGCTATAACAGCACGAATTCGCTGGGGCATGGAATTGAATTAGCCGTTGGAAGCATTGTTTCGTGATGTTTGTCCATGTGGATGCAACAGCTGCTCCCAGTTGATGCTTATTGGATGTTGGTGGAGCCATGCCTCTAATTACCCTTTCCAACTCATCCCAAAAATGTTTGATTGGGTTCAAATCCGATTGGAACTGTGGTGAAGAAGACCCTAAAATTAGTCTAAATCATTTATCCGATTCATTTTGCAACAATGGTTACCTGATAAAAAATAATTTTGTTATGGCAATTTACGATAACCAGGCTTGCTTATACGAGTAATACGTATTTCATTTGATTTCAGGTTAAGCAGCATTGATCATTCAAAATGAAATGGCTTACATGGTTTGTTATGGGTCAAATCAACAAGATGCACTTGCAACCCAAATGTTTGCTGAAAGTTACCTAAATCGCCTTTGAAAAATTATTGCACGTTTTCAAAATAATGTACAAGACAGGGACAACCAAAAACAGCAACAAATGAGGACTCTTCCACAATCCACATACCAGCATACGTTTCATTGTTCATGATATGTGCCAGCAAAGGGACACGAATCTGTCATCAGCTGCTGAAGCATATGCGGTGCATTTGTCTCCGTACAGTCCTGGTAGAAATGGGTTCCTGACGCCCTACATTCAAACCGGCAGTGATCTGACTCATGGTAGCCCGTCGATCGCCCGTATAGAACAAACTATAATCTCTGACATGCTGTGACCCATACGTCTTGCACCGATTACCATCCCACGTTCAATGTCGGTAAAGTGGGGATACTTGTATATAAGACACTGCTCAGATATCGTATATGTATCTGGTCGTTGCATATCAAATGTCGGATTGCAGAGATCATTTTTAATAGCTCTCTAGAAAGGACACCTTCACACGTGCTATTCGATACAACCCCCCATTGCAATCCAGACATTGTTGCCAACGATTTGGCAACTTCTCGAGCCCTCTCCGATAGAATACATGGTCACGGGACTCAATGTTTTCCACGTCTGCTCTCCGGAGAAAATTGTCCAGGCTCTGGAAAAGATGGTACTCGGTAGGGGAGAGGTCCGGAGAGTAAGGGGGTTGTGGAAGCACCTCGTAGCGCCTGCACGGTCGTTCTTGCAACGTGCGGACGCTCGTTGTCATGCAGCAAAAGGACGCCTTTGCGATGCACAAGTGCAGGTTGTTGCTGACACGGTTTTGTGTGCATACCATGCAGGAAGATGTAATACACTACGCTCTTTTTGGTTTACTGTAATTTCATGTGGGACCCATTTGTCCTCCTCTTTCACCTTGCCGATGGTCCTAAGGTGTTTACTGACAGTCGACGGTGATATAGCATGATCCCCTGCAAGGTCCCGAACAGTTTTTGACGAGTCCTCTTCCACAGATTGCTTCAGATCAGCATCATTCAACACGTTGGGCGGTCTGCCGCGTGGCGCATTTGCCAGGTCCGTCACTCCCGTCCGAAATTTTCGGAACCAACGCTGGACAGTACGTTCGTTTAAGGTGCCTACACCGAAGAATACCTTATTGATTTCGAGAGGCGTTGGATGCAGTGTGATTCAACCTGAACTCGTAATGCATTATCGCACGTCATGACTATCTTCGCTTGGGTTCAAACGCTATTAAATATCATCGCAGACATGCAAATTTCAGGCAGCTGGTCGCTGATAGCTTTATCTCTGGGAATGTACCACGTTGTTATGGGCACTTGCTACTAAACGTGGAAACCGTGCTGATGCGCGAAACCCACATATCGAAATCCGTCTTTTGAAATGCAACGACCTGATACTAGCGCCATACGCCGCATCTGGCCGCAACATTCGGGAGTCATACACGGAACATCTTCAAATGGGACAAGCCTTCCCGTGACAATTGGCCACTCAGCGTAAATAAATAATTAATTAATAAGCTATAATAATTTTACATCCTATTACCTGTACTCTGCATTCGATTCCTCACTTTTTCAGCAATGTCCCCACGGCCTAATTTGTCGAAATGATTTGCTAATGTGCTCATCCAATGTTTCCTTTCATCACCTTGTAACTTTTGAAACCAAGTCTCCATCATTTCTGCATACAGATCGTTTTCCGATTTGTTTTGATTTTTACTTTCCGTATGCATTTTATCTAACTGGGTTCTAGTGAAACCCAATATTACCCCAAATGTTCTCCATTCGCTAGAATGAAGCATGTCGGCCAGAGTGGTGAAAAGAAGGTCTATAAGAATACAAGAGTATATTCATAGAGTCTAATCATACAACGGTAGTCCACGAACCTGTACACTATGTGGCGAGATTATTATGACCACCTGACGTTTGTAGGCAAATTAGCTGTGATTTGGCGCTGAAGTTGCTAGAGGGCCAGACCATTCTAAATAAGAAAGCAGGCTGTTTACATCGACAGTCAAAGTGGTTTGTTTCTGAAGATCTGGATAAACTATGCGATTTAATAGCCTTTCAACATGGGCTGATTGTTGCCGCTCGGAGCTATGGAGCGAGTATCAGCTAAACAGCTGCATTCAAAAGACTGGACTGTCAGCCGAAAAACTGAGTCTGAACGTGCGAATTGTGGCCGTCAGCAACGAGTCACTGTTTGGAATAGCAGCACAGCATGCCTAAGTATTGTTCCTGATCAAGTTCATATTCCTATCATGTTGATAGCGTGTGTATTCCAATGGAGATAGCTTCTTCCAACAAGACAATGCCCCAAGCCACTTGCTCGTTTTGGGGGGCAAGAGTGGCTTCAAGAACATGAGGAAGGCAGTCCCTACAATCACCAGATCTCAATCCAATTGAGCATTTTTGGGATGAAATTGAAAGAGCCATGAGGCAGATTCATCAGGTATGGTGTCAGATTCTAGCATTACCATTCAACATCTCATGGAGCCAATACCAAGAAGAGTCGCCACAGTACTAAAGAAGGTGGCCATAATAAACTTGCCATTCAGTGTGTATAATAATAAACACCTACTGATAAATTCAGAAGTAATTTTATTGTTCAACATAACATTTTACCTGAATTTTGTGCCATGTCCAGTTTCTATCGACTTGTACGATAATATAAACCTTTGAAAATTAAAAAAAATAATGATAAAAAGAGCGAGAATTTCTATTAAAGTAAATGCAAATGTACTTTAAGCTAGGTACGTCTTTACTTTGAAAATGCTTTAATACCTGAATGTCATTTTCTATTTCGATTCTTATACGCTGTGTAGAAAATCTACCTACACTCACTGAGAATAATGCAATAACTTTTTATAGAGATGATGGTTTAGCATCTCGATTTTTTCTTAAGTCATGACTCAAGTAAATTTACATTTAGGATTCCAATCAGCATCTTTATATATATATATATGTCAACTAAGAGATGCTTATTCAAACAGTTCCTATAGTATGCATATGAACAAGTCAGGCAACCGAAATGCCCAGGACCGATAGGATTTTAAGGAATTCGAGGATAAAGAGGAAATCATTCGAACATATAAGAGTATATTAATTTGTAAGCAATCCTATTTAATGAATAGAGCGTCAATTGTGAAGCGTTCTAAGTAAGGGTCTATTATTTCTCCATAACCTATTGCTTAAAGCCTTTCTACGCAAGCATGTACTGTTAGAGCGAGCGATGACTACTAGCTATTGATAACGTTTTGCCTAACAGAAATTGATAATGTAAGACATAAGTAATTACATGCCATATCTTTTCATTGAAATACTACTTACCACTGAGCCAATTTTGGCTGTCCACGAAACGTCATTACGAAACGTCACTTAGATCGATTTCCAGAT
This sequence comes from Rhysida immarginata, assembly GCA_023313115.1. Classification (NCBI taxonomy): domain Eukaryota; kingdom Metazoa; phylum Arthropoda; class Chilopoda; order Scolopendromorpha; family Scolopendridae; genus Rhysida; species Rhysida immarginata. The sequence goes on from JAHWFO010014879.1 coordinate 15,585, forward strand.
AATCTTGGTGCTTATAGCGAGGAACAAAAGGAGAGGTTCCACCAAGATATAAAAGTTATGGAAGAAAGATAGCAAGGAAGGCGGGACACGCATATGATGGCTGACTATTGTTGGGGTCTTCAACGTGATTGTCTTGAGGATCCGCACACAAAGAAATCATACAGACGTCGATTTGTTTTATTAAGCGGAGAAATTGCCAGAAACTGTGGCCTATGATTGACCCAACAAGCAAAGAGACAAGACAATTCCACATGAAGTCTTTAATAACACGTATGCACATTTCGGCAGCCAGGCCACCTTCTTCGGCGTGATACAACTATGATCAAAACAGAAACCTGTTATGATGATGAATGATAACATCATAACAGGTGTCTGTTTTGATCATACTTGTACAGTATCACGCTGAAGAAGGTGATCTGGCTGCCGAAATGTCAATACGTGTTATTAAAGACTGTACGTATGTGGTATTGTGTTTTCTCTTTGCTTGTTGGATCAATCGTGTTCATTATTTATGCTGTTTCATGTTCCTAGTCTTAACCAGTTTAATACATATTGATGTGATTTTTCAATAAGTAACGGTAAGAGCAAATTTTTTCGTATTTTGATTGATTGATTGATTGATTGATTGATTGCTACCAAAGATAAGGATAAAGGTAGCTCGGTGCCTCACAGGAATCCCCACCAAGGCACCGAGAACAAAGACAAAAAGACAAATATATAAATAAAACAATAAGTATATATTAATGAAGTTATTGATAAAATTATGTAATTATATAAAAGACAATATTATAAAAAACAATCCAAATTACTCTTAGCATTAAGCAGTTGATTAAAACAAGATAAAATTTTGAATAATAAATTAAAATTAAAGCAAGGAATATAAAACAATTGTCGATTTCTAAACCGTGTATTACAATTAAAGTTTAAGTAAGCCAAACAAAAAGATTAAGTAATATCAATCTTTCCATTAATGATATTAACAACAAATTTTAAAATCTCCGCATGAAAGATGTCAACACAATCACAAATGTTCAAATCTTGCATGATCTGAGAAAAGGAAGGAGTAAATACCAATTCTAATATAGCGGTAAAAATAAAGTTTTGCGAATAGACTATACACTCTATGAAGTCTATTCTTGACATGGTTTCATGCAAACCCCCAAATTACTATTCCATACCAAATGACCGGTATAATAAGGGTAATAAATAATTTAATAAAAAAATTACCACACTTAAAGCGTGAGGTCAGGTTACGAATGACGCCTAATTTAAATAGTCCGTTCTTGCACAATCTGTCCACATGGTCACCAAAGATTATGCAAGGTCAAGGAATACCCCCAAATCTCGAATACTTTCAACCCTTTCATTCAAAGTCTCATTGACAGTATAAGAAAATAAAATAGGTTTAATTTTCTTAGTAAAGGTAATAACCTTAGTCTTACCATTATTTATAATAATCAGCCCATTATCTAGGCACCACTTAGAAAAAGTATCAACCTTGACCTGTAAAATATCACAATCAAACCGAGTGATAACCTGCTGGAATAGCTTTAAATCGTCTGCAAACATGGAGGCTCCTGGCCCCAGCATCGCCAGGACATCATTAACATAGATGTCGAACAGTATTGGGCCCAGGCAGCTACCCTGAGGAACCCCTCTTAAAATGCGAAAACAAGAACGAGAAATAAAATTTCCCATCTTAATGCATGCTGAGCGATCAGAAAATAAGATAAATAAATAATTTCGACAAGCAAGGAACCCCCAATCCCATACCATCTTAACTTAGAGATCAATCTGGCATGGGGCACCATATCGAAAGCCTTTGATAAATCAAAATAAATGGTATCAAGTTGCTCGTGCTTGTCGAAGCATTCTGTAATTTTAGTGACAAATGGAACAAGATTAGTCAGGGTAGATCGCCTTCGTACGAACCCATGCTGCTCAACATCAATCATTTGTTGAAAATAGAAATAAATACGGTCAAAAACAAGACGCTCTAAAATCTTGGAAAAGTGAGTTAATAAAGACACAGGTCTATAATTAGAACAAGCTAATAGATCCCCAGATTTGAAAATAGGACAGATCAATGAGGTTTTCCAACTGACGGGAAAAATGCCTTTATCAAGACTTTTATTGAAAATACAGCAAAGAGGGGCAGCAATAATTTCAGAACAACCCTTTATTAGAAAAAGAGGCAAAGTATCACTGCCATACGAGCGCGTCAATTTCATACCTTTGATCGTACGCCTGACTTCGTCGACCTGAAAAAACAATTTTATTAAGGTTAAAAGGATAACCGTAAGACATGATGTTAGACTCAAGCGTAACAGTTGATTGAACAGATGAAAACTGATTACAAAACTCCTTAGCAATATGCTCAGGATCAGAGAGACAAAGATCACCGCTACGCAAGACAAAATTACTTGAGTTCTTAACATTCTGTCGACGAAGGTAGTCCCAGAATCCATTTACGTTACGTCTAAACTCCATTTCAAGTTGATTCAGATAGACAGCATAATCCTCTTGAACTTTAATTTTGGAGTCAGTTCTTAGTTCTGAAAATTTACGATAATATTTCTCTTTGCGTGATTTCTTCCATAACGTGTGGTATTTTCTTTTCTTCCTAATAAGCTGAATGGCGGCCGTACTAAACCACTTGGGAAAAGTTTGCCGCCCAATAGAGATCCTAAATTTTGGAATGAAAGTCTGCCTAGCTTCAAGGAAAAACTCAGTTATCACTTTAACATCATTGTCAATATCGGATTCTGCAGAGATCGATGACCAGTCAGCCTTACGTAAAAAATTGTAGAGCCCTACATAGTCAGCATTCTGATAGGCCCAACCCTACCAGATATGATCTTTTTGATTTACCTGGTGGATATCTTCAATGTCATTTTGCGTGTATTTCAGTGACATTGTAAATATCTCAAAAGCTAGAGCCAATTTGAAAAAACTGATGTCATATTCGGAATCAGTGCAATAAATTTACCATAAAATGACTTTTAAATGATTGGCAGCAAAATGTGTGTTGACCAGTATAATTAATTATAACTAAAAATATGTCTATCCGGTAAACGAAACTATGCATGCCTTTTAATTTATCCACTAGAATACACCGATAAAGTTTGAGAAAAATCGGAGACTCTAAGGTCAATTATCACCCGATTTTGTTGGATTTGACGAGGAATGACTACCATGGAGATATCTAAATCGTTGTTAAAGTTCTTGTGAAAATATGAACAAAAGTCGGTGAAGAAATTTTTGTTGTCATGGTAACAGGTTTTAGTGTCATTCTTTTGACGGCCTAATAACTTATTAGATAGACTCTTTAGCAATTGTAAATAAAGGAGCCCCAATTTAATTCTTTTCCAATTTCAAACTCTGGATAATTCATGTGCTCCTATAAATAATTAACAGTGTAAAAAGCATTACAACTAAATTTTTTTATCGCCATACAATCAGATAAAATACAGCAATGATTTCTTTCATATCAAGAAATAAAACCATTTTGACCAAATAAATCCCTTTTCACACTATTTCCCAACGTCAGCTCAGTAGTCTTATAATTTCTTAGCATACCTTTTTAATACTACTCATCGAAAAGATTTGTACCCTGTCAAGTCTAAAGACTAAAGCTTAACATAATTCTAAGATAAACATTTCCGGCACTTGAATATTCAGTAATTTGAATACTAAAGAGTCTTAGTTTGTCTATAATTTGTCTTAGTTGTTGAACAAATTTACAACTACTACGGAACAGCCGAAGGCCCTTCTTTGAATGTTTACAAGATTTTAGTAATATTTTAGGCATTAATCATTTCTTGATAACTACTTCTTAAATAAGCCTTATTTGGTTACTTTGGAATTTTTATAAGAAAGCTAGGGCTGCTATTTTATGTGAAATCATTTGAAATTGCCATGAAAAGAAATATGGCATTGATTACAATAGGCCTAACAGCCACGTCGGTATTATACTGACAACAAATGTTACGCATGATTGTTTAATATAATTACTTGTCAGTTAAGGCACCAGATTTAAGTAGACAATAAGTCGATGAGAATACTCGTATTTACAAAATTTTAATTTCATTTTCCTTATAGTTTCAAGCCACCAGAATGAAATTTTATGTGCTTTGATAAAACTAAATTTGCTCCAAATCCACATCAAAAATGCTTAAACGGTAACTAATAAAGTTCTATTCATCAATACGAATCGATTTTATATCATATGCCTTATTTTTATATAATTAGACTTAAAAAACCTTAAATCAAAGTAAAATAAAAAAGAATTGTTACTCTAAAATGCTGATGAGGCGCCAAGATTTTAGAAGTTAATAAAAATTTCCGTGTAGCTATCTAATCGGCACAGAAATCTTTATCATTACATATCTTTATCTATATTTACATTTTATTTATATGATAAAAATTTGAAGTGTCTATGTTTGAAAAATATATATAAATTTTTTATTTTATTTTTTATTTTATTTAAATAATGGTTAATGTTACAAACAGTGCATAACCGGGGCCGGTATGGTCATCCCCGGCAGCACGTAAAGTGTCAAGAAGAACAAAGAAAAAAATAAATAAACAGCAGGATTAGTCGTTAGTTAACAAATGATTAGAAAATTACTACAACAAAATTAACAAAAAACTAATAACAATTAACAATAAGCAGAACTGGTTGGAGCAAACAAAATCCGCTAAAAATGCGAAAAAAAAACGTTATAACCATTCCAGACAAGCGCTAATAAGGGTCATATAGATCTCAATGTGCATTATATACAACAACAAAATTTGCATAAAATATCATTCAAAATCATTCATAAAACAAATTAAATAAATAATAGTCAAATTATAATCTAAACAAAAGATACATTAACAGTAAAACAAAAGAAAGGAAAAGAGGACAGAGAAAAAGAGCGAAAGAAAAGAAGTGAAAACCCATTTAGAGTAAACTAGAGATAAGCGATAAAAGAAATGGCTTTAAGCTTTTTTCTAAAGAGCGGATACGATGGAATATCCCGAACATTCTCTGGTAAATAAGACCAAAACATTAACCAGTTGGTCTTAAACCAAAATTAAACCGGCATATGAAATGCAGCGACGAGAGTAGTTGGTCTTAGCTGCTGGTAAACAAATATCACTAGCTTTGCGGGTAGGGTACTTATTTGATTGTGAAATAATATTAAAAGGGCGGGATAAAATTAACTGTTTATTTATGACTTTATAAACGAAGGAACATAATTGTATAAAATAGATCTGACGAACCGTTGGGATTTGAAATAAAGCAAAAAAAATGAGAAACAGATTGCGAAATACGAAATTTAGTGATAGTACGCAGGAACCATTTCTGTAGTTGTAACAATCTAGTCGTGTTATACGAGGTTAATGAACTCCAAAAAATGATACAGTGGCAGAGAGAAGAATATATCAGAATAATAAAGAAGTATCAATAAATAATTAGGAAGATAATGAAGTCGAGAAATCATTCCTTGGTACCTGTTAAGGTTTCTTAAAAGATTGTCAACGTGCAAATCCCAGGTAAGGTCGTGTTTTATAGTTAAACCGAGGTATTTAAAAGAACTAGTAGTTGATAGTATTTGAAGACCATAATAGATGGGAGGATTGATAGGGTTGTTAATAATACATTACGTTGCTAATAAAACATTAATTTTGATTTAGCAGTATTAAGAGATAAAGAGTTCGCGTCATTCCAGCGTTTAAGTTCAGAAAAAACACTATTAATATCGTCCAGTAATTGGAAGATATTAGAACGGGATAGCGATAAAGTCACATCGTCTGCGTACAAAATAGGGTTTGCCATATTCAGCGTGTTAGGCAGATCGTTAATAAAGAGTAATGGGGAAAGAATCGATCCTTGTGGTACATGTACTCCAAAATTGCGTGAAAGAATTGCAGAAGATGTTCCATTGAGTTCAAGGTAATAACTTCGGTTAGTTAAAAGATCTGAAGCCAGTGAAGTGGAGGACCTTGAATATTGTAAAAAATAGACAACTTATAGAACAATAGTGGAATAGAGATAGAATCAAATGCCTTAGAATATTCAAGAAAGATGGAAGCTATATGCTTATTTGAACTCATTTCAGAAGATGCAAACTCAATCAAGTCATAACAAGCTGTTTCTACACCGCGATGGGGAAAAAAACCATGTTGATAAAGAGTTAATAAATTGAAAGAATAAATGAACTGAGAAAGACGAAAATAAAACAATTTTTCGAAAATTTTGGCAAAAACCGGTAATGATGAAACAGGACGATAATTAGAATAAATATTAGAATCACCTTTCTTAAAAACTGGAGTGATTTTGGTTACTGTTATAGCTTCGGGATAGGTACCAGTGGATAATGATTGATTAAAAATAAAAGCAAGGGGAGCTGCCATAAGACAGTTGACAGCTAAAATGATATCCGAACGAAAGCCATGGGGATCAGAAGATTTCAACTGAGTGATGACTTTGCTCACCTCCTCCGAAGAAGTAGGGAATGCAAAAAACGACGAGGGATTTTGGTCACTCTTATAAGGATAAGAAACTAGAGAGGTGTTAAAATCGGCAGAAGAAGGAAGAAGAGCAGTAAGAAAAGCAGTAAGTGAAGGAGAGTCAGGATTATGAGATAGCTGGGAAGGAAAAATTATAGACGTAGAACCTTTCAATAGCTTATTTAAATGTGACCATTTCTGTTTATTAGAGGACATCTGAGAAAATAAGCGAGTATAATACAAACGTTTAGAATTATTAACCAATTGTTTATCTTATTAGAAAGAGTTTTATAGGCTTGGTTTAATAATAGGTGAATGCTTACGGCGAAGCTTGCATTACAAAATATTCTTCTTTTTAGCCAGGGTTATTGTGTAGGGGGTAATCCATGGCTTCAACCACAGGAGGCACCCTAGGGGAGTACGTGTGAAGTATCGATTGTAGCTAAGTCTTACTTGAGATAAAAATGTGTTAAAAATTTGGTTCGTATCGTACGTATTAGCAAATAGCGAAGTCCAACTGGTTAAACTAAGGAAAGACTTGAACATAGCAATACGACCAGGTGACACTTTCCGTAAGCGAATATCTGAATTTGGAAATCGTTTGCCATAAATTTTTGTGTTAAAAATACAGACAAGGGGAAAATGATCCGAAATGGAGACATCTAAAGACTGGCTGAGAAGAGGTGAGTTAAAATTAGTAAAGCATTGATCAGTAGTATCAATAGAGGAGAAAAGTGGGTAAATGATTCAGAAATAGCGATAAGGCCAGAACGGGAAATGGGATCAAGTAAAGAGTTTAAACATGGGAAAATAATACCTTTGCCTCGCACCAGTATTAATTTCTATGTAAAAGAATATTTAATCTCATTCCTCCATATATCAACCGTAAACCTTTGATTAAAAGTTGGCGTACTCAAATCAAGAAATGGATTTTTTCGATAACGGAATATTGAACACCTTGTTCCTTTCCCTGTCTATTTTTTATATAGAAAACTTTGGAACTTTTGTAACTTTTATAAAAATTTATAAATACCATACTTATCCGAATACATCCTGAGATTATTTTTCAGACAAATAATAGAATAAAATCGATCTGGATCTGGGGTTAAATTCGCGTGCCACGGAAAATTTTATTTATCGGCACTATTTTTTTTTTTATTATTATTATTTTTGCGAACTGTCTCGCTTTTGTTTTAACTTTGGGAGGGATGACAGGCCAATTGAAGGTATTAAATGTCTCTGAAAACAACAAGGTTTTTAAGGATAATCTGAGATGGCTATATACAAAGTGGTGGTTGAATGATGAGCACCCTTTAACACTGTGACGGGACGGACATGTGTAATATTTAGTTAAAATATACCACATGGCCCGCCACTACAGATATGCCGTTTATTAGGAAAATAAACGTGTTGTTTAGTTTTGGTAGAAATTAAAGATAACGGGATGGAAAATAGAATAAAGAAATTAGAAATTTATTTGTTAATTAGAAAGGAAAGGGGGTAAGTTTGTGTAACGCGTTAGGGTAAGGAAGTAAGCTAGTAGCTATGAAGACGGGAATTAAATTTGAATAGAAAAGAAAATAGGGATTATCAGTGGAATTACTTTAAATTGCAAAATGACTCAACAACATGAAAATAATTTAATGGGAATGTCGAATTTAAAATTAGCTCTCTCAGTGCGAATATTATGAGAAATTGTGCTCAAGAAAACTAAGCAAAGAAAAGTAGGCCTAAGAAACCCTTTTGTTTAAGGATTTTAAAGTAGTTAATCACAAACTACATATGAAACGCTTGATTTCGGAACATTTAATGTCTATCAAATGAAACGGAGAATTCTTATTGTGACAAATTTTAAAAGTTAAGATTATTAATGGTACGTTCGAAGAGACTTACTAGATAAAATCTATGCAAGAATTGTTGTTGGGTGATTTTTCAATTGACATAATTAGTGGGGTTTGTTTTTGAAACACGTACATAAACTTTACCTGTGTATGAACAACGGAGCTCGGGAAAAGAGGCGAAACGTCGTAGACAAAAAATATCTCCTACTGGCAAAAGTTGTAGATGAGTAATAAGAAGCGGAAGATTGCTATCTCGAGATAAGAAACAAGGAAATAGGGACGAGGATGAATATGAGAAGTATATTTATTTTGTTGTTTATTTTGTGGTGGTTTTTCCGTTGCCCTCCGCATGTTTAGTAAGGGACAAACACATCCATGACATAGCGGGATTCGAACCCGCGACCCGAGGATTCCAGTACCACTGAAGGCAATTTCTGATCGACCCCAGCGATCTATTGATGGATATTTATTGCCAGAAAACACAGGGCACATCCAATCAGCGCACAGTCAGCTTAGTTGAATGGAAAAACTGGAATTAGAAGAGAGAAGAAGGGAAGGGAGATCGGATCGGACTTGAAGGCAAATTTCGAGCATTATTAAATTTTTTTATCAGTAAATAATGATTCAGTATATAAATATATATAATTTATAACTTTTCTGAAGGCTTTTTTTTGAAAAAAAAAAAACGAGAATTAATAATGAACTTGGTCGGATAGTTAACCTCGGAAAAAAAGATAACATCAACAGAAAAAGATTTTATTCATAGTATTTTTGAGTCATATGCATTATTTTTAGCAAAAATTTTTTTAATATTTTATTAAACATTTTTTCTGTTTTATTGTAAACTTTTAAATGGGTTTTAATATTTTAACGGAAGTATTTTATTTTAAATAATGAAAGATGTTAAATTGGCTTTTGCTTGAAATAATTTGAGTTAAATTTTTTTTTTACACAAACTGAAATACCGCACATGTATAAAATCATTGGTTTTTAAACACTCAATTTTAATTTTTAACTTATTAATTCCCTTTGATTAAAAAAAATGAAACCACGTGAAAACAAAATTTTAAATGTAATGTTTTTGTTTTTATTAAGAATTTGACAATCAATTAAGTTAATATTTAAATATGGCTTATTATATACAGCATCTCCAGGAATTTCACTGAAATTAAAATTTATCGTAATCTTCTTCTAAAAAAAATTAAACAGTTTAAATGATGGATAAGTAAATCATCTTTATAAGATTTAGTAAAATTAACGATTTCATTGGTCATTATTTCCGTTTTAATTAGCATTTCGGTTTTGCAGAGTTCACAGTTCAAATTTTATAGTTTTTCGCGGCACATATCCACCACTACTTCTATATTAATCTGTCATTGCTATTTTTGTGAATATAGAAGAGTTCCAAAAATGTCAGATAAAACGGAAATTAAATAAACCCTTAAGGATATATATTAATTTAATAAATAGCATATTTCGGTAGAAGGGTGGATCATAATACTGTTCCTATTGATTAAACAGGTGGTGGCTTTACAGTATAACAGAGGGACATCAGGAGTTCCAACTAGTTTCGCCATTTATTCCCGGCTTTGTCAAGGATATACACAGTAAGAGGCATGCAAGCCTTTATATACAGAACAGTGGTACAAATTATGCATATACATGAACCAATAGGATACAAAAGAAATAAAGAGGAAATAATGGCCAACAGGATAAATAGAAAAAACACAGATTTTGAAATATAAAGGCCAATAGAAAAAAGGGGTGTAAACGCTAATTTTTTTTAAAAAAATTATACAAAAAGAAAATATACAAAGGGATGGTGCGCGTTTACGCGGACCGAAAAGAGAACTTATCCGGTTGTCTGGGGACAAGAGGATTTACAGAAAAATAAACAGGCAAGAAATAACAAAATGCAAAGGAAAACAAAAACCATAATAAAGAAAGCGAGAAAAAAGGGGATCATAATAGATCGGATAAAGAGTTAAGTATTGCATATACATTAAAGTCTGTTTGATAATTGAGAAGCAGGTGGGGGGAGGACTTCTTGGCCTTGAATATCTCGATCGCTTCGAGGGTAGCGGTTTTTTCTGGCTTATTGCAGATATGTAGGACAGACATAACATCTTCCTGCGTCTTTAAAGCGTGTCCGGAATCTTCGAGGTGGTTTGCGTAGTGGGAAGTACGATCTCGTTTTCTATATGAATCAAAGTGTTCTTTGAATCGTACTGCAAAATTGCGGGTCGATAATCCTACATAAAATCTGTCGCAAAACGCACAATTCAGGCGGTAAACTCCGGATTGGGAATATTTGTCTCTGGTGACGGCGGCGGGTGGGTTCAGGATGCGGGCTGATGGTGAAGGAGTACGAAAAGATATTCGAAGGCCAAGGGACGACAGGAAGTTAGAGAGCTGGGAGAAACTAGGGCCCAGATACAATAAGGACGTCCATTTCTTGGGAAGGGGCGAAACAAGAGGGGAGGGGGAGAAGAGTGCCCGTCTGCGGCGGTGAAGAATACGGGAGAACATGGAGGTCGAATATCCATTGGCATGGGCGAGGTTCCGGATTATGCGGAGTTCGGATGATCTGGATTGGGGGCTGAGGGGGAGCTTCAGGGCACGGTCAATTAGGAATCTTAATGAGGCTTGTTTGTGGGAGGGGGGATGTGAGGAGGAATGGTGTATTAAGTTGGAGGAAGTGGTCGGTTTACGGAAGACGGAAAAGGAGAGGCGGTTAGTGTGGGGGTTGTTGGTAATGAGGATATCAAGGAAAGGGATGGATCGGTTAGTTTCTAGTTCAAAAGTAAATTGGATATGTGGGGAAAAGGAGTTAAAAATGTTAGCAATATTAGTGGGGGTAGTGGATCGGGAATCGAAGAGGATGAGGATGTCATCGACATATCGGAAATACGCGATGACAGAGGGGTTATTAAGGAGGGGGGTAACATATGTTAATTCCAGGTGCTGTAGGAATACCTCAGACAGAAAACTGCTGAGTGGGAATCCCATTCCTAGCCCTGTGGGTTGGGAGTAGTAGGAGTTGTTAAAGGAGAAGTAGTTCTGCGAAGAAATTACAGAGAGGATAGCTAGTAGGTCAATAGTATCGGGTTTAGGGAATGACGCAGCAAGTAACAGACACTGTAGTATAGAAAGGGTGGGGGTGACAGGGATGTTAGTGTATAAGTTGGTGATGTCAAGGGACATAAGGGAGAGGTGCTCATCAGTGCGGATGGAAGAAAGGGACTCAGTGAGGGTTAGGGAATTACGTACATTGTAAGTATTAGGGAGGATTTTCAGGTTAAAAAGGAACGTAGAAAGGGATTTGGCAACGAGGTGGGCAGGAGCAGGGGAATAGTTAACAACGGGGCGTATGGGCATGTTAGGTTTATGGATCTTGACTAGGGCGTTAAGGTTGGGTGGGCGAGGGTTAGGTGGGATGAGGCGTCGGAGGTATCTGAAGCGTGGGGATTTGTTGACGACGGAAATAATGGATTTGTGATACTTTGAGGTGGGGTCGGAAGGGAGGGTGGCATAATTGTTGGCGGAGATGAAATCATTGACTTTATCTATATAAGTAGAACGGTCAATGATGACTGACACGTTACCTTTATCAGCCTTGACGACGAGGGCATCGGAGTCTCGTAACTTCGTTTTCAAGGTGGTGGAGGCGGCAACATCGGTGAGAAGTTCGCGGGGTGGTCTAAATGCGGACGCTTCTATGAAAGATTGGTGTATGAGATGTCCGGCAATGGCTCGCGCCGGAGGACGGTCGGTCTGGGGGAGTAGGTTGATGGCATGTTCGACATCTGTGATGATATCGTGTAAATCGGAC
>JAHWFO010014884.1:0-13840 GCA_023313115.1 Rhysida immarginata
CCCGCTAGCAACATTGTGGCGACGTCCGTGCGCGCATTTGCATAAACATGTCAGGTGGTCATAATAATATGCTCACTCAGTGTATGTGCTACAATATAGCACATACTTAAAAAGCTAAAATGTGGATTTTTTGAACAATGGTGCGTGGTAAACAAAAAATATTTCCAGATTCGTTATTTTCAGCCAAAAATATACAAGAAGCATATATTTTCATCTAAATGAGATTTTTCATGTTACACAGTGTTATCCATCACCATTTTAAATGTAAAAACTGTAAGATTTACTAAATAAACTTTTGGCGGCGCATGATCGTTAGATTCAGGTTACTCGGGAGCTGTCCCATCTGTTATTCGTTATCTGTGGTGTTACTTTTTCATGATGAAAATTGCTTCCAATATTTTCTGAGAAGCTGATTCAAAATTTGGACCATTTTTTTGTGAAAAGTCAATGACATTGGAACCCTATGACTCTTTAATTCCAGTTTAAAAATTTTTTCAAATGCATTCAAAACTTCTAGAGAATTTTTTCTTCCAGAATTTTAATATACGTACATGGAAGTGTGTAATATATTTTGTGATTATTCAAATTGATAGATGAACTTTTATGTTTAATAAATGTCCTTTTTAACTGTTAATATCATAAATAAAGTAATTGTAAATAAAATAAATTAATAAAATTCACCACTTACATAGATAAGTTCTTATGAAGTTTTGTATGGGAACTGGATTGAAGATATTTGATTATTCTGAAAGATTGTATATTGATGCTTTGGGATTTACTGCCTGGTGAATATTTTTGATGACTCTACTACAACCCCCCAACCTGAGTATGGAATACTTTCTAAATGTCATTGCAGCATTGAAAAAAATAATTTTTTTAAGCTACAAATTATTCAGAGAATATGACATGATTGTTTTCCCGTTACTTCCATGTATGGTAAACATCTTGAAATAAAAATACTGGCATGCAACTTAGAAATCAAACGAATAGGATTTTTTTCATATTTGGTTGCTTCAACAAAAATATGGAATAGGTTGTATCCACTAACATTCAAGTATGGAATATTCCATGAAAAAATTCAACCAATCACTGCTTTTATCCAAATATCAAGCTTCACTACTCATAGAAATACGACAAAATTCAAGGAAAAAATCGTGCACTCCAATAATTGTCTCAAAATGGTGAAAGTAAAGGAGCTCTCGATTGACCATTAAATACCTTCATGCTAAAGGTTTACCTCAAAAAGAAATTGCTAGTAAGGTTAAGTGTTCACAAAGTGCAGTATCAAAAATGACAGGAAGTGCCAACAACAAACGAAGAAGTGGTAGACCTCGCTGCACATCACGTAGAGATGATAGACAATTAATTACAATTGACAGAAAAAAACCGTTTCAAGACCACAAGAGAATTTAATGCAGAGTGGAAAAGCTGTTGTGTGGATGTATCTGACCAGACTGTATGGCGACGATTGCGAGAACGTCATTACGTTTCCTGCAAAGCCAAAACAAAGCCATTTCTAACCGTTAAGCAGAAAAGAGAGGCAGTATGAAAAATGGACTGTAGAAGATTGGGAACAAGTTTTGTTAGCTGACGAATCTAGGATTTGCCTTGGCTATGGCGACAATCTTTGTAATAACGTTTGGAGAAAATCATCCGCAAAATTCCATCAAGACTGTCTTCGTTCGTCCAAAAAGTTTCCAGCTGCAGTCATGATCTGGGGTTCAATGTGTTGGTACAATGGAAATTTTGACAACTACTGTCAATGCAGACGTTTATTTGGAGATTTTGGAGCATCTGGTTCTACAGGCAGCAGCTGATCACTTTGGAGATGCTGATTTTGTTTATCAAGATGACAACGCCTCCTGTCACAGAGCACACAAAGTGAACAATTGGTTGCGAGACAAACAAATCTCACGTTTACCATGGCTTGCCAATAGTCCGGATCTTAATCCAATTGAAAACGTCTGGGCCCACCTGAAAACATTAGTGCGGCAGAAGAAGCTACAAAACTTCACAGAGTTAAAGAGAAAGAAATACCTCCAGAATTATGTGAAAACCTCGTAGCATCGATGCCAAGGCGAATAAAAGCTAAAGGAGGACCGACACAATACTGAAAGTGTATATTCCAAATTTTTGTTACACGAAGCAGTGTATTCCATATTTATGTTGAGATATTGTTACTCGTTTAAGTTTTAACTTTTGAAAACCACCTTTTGTTTAACATGGTACAATATGGATAGAAGAATTCATAAAAAAAAATTTGTCACATTCTCTGGATAATTTGTAGCTTAAAAAATTATATTTTCAGTGCTGCAATAACATTTAGAAAATATTCAATACTTATGTTGGGGGGGGTTGTAGTCTTGGATGATGTGATGTAGTGATGTGGAGATTTAAAATGCCTGTAGCTAATTTATGCACTCACAGCAATTTCCAGATCGTAGGACTCATCTTATTATGTTATAGCTCTCTAACTCGATTATAAGAATACAGTACTTCGTAGACAAGTTATACGACCGATCTTCAAGTGTTTACGAACCCCCGACTTATCTAACAGCACCAAATACAGCTTAACGAGCCAAATCATAGGAAATGGAAATCATTTCCGGTAGAGATACGAAATCGAGACACGAAAACATGGCGGATAGCGATACGGGACGATTTCGCCGTTCGTGTTAGTGAGAAGATTAATACAAAATTATTAGAACTAATACTACTCTTTAATATGACTATGGATGGGACAAAATATCTAAAGAATATCTATCAGTAGGGATAGTCTCTTCAACTCTTGAGTGCGAGAACAGTCTCCTTCAAAAACCCAACGTTGAATAAGCATTCTCCAACGTTGTTCGACTTGGTCCTTCAAATTTTACCAGTTCAAGAAAAATTGAACGAAAACAGGAATATAAGTAAGTTACATTTTTCTAACGTAAATTATACTTATTTAATAGTTGCAAATTTATTTTTTCATACGTTTTCCTATTCATTATTGTTACGATTATTTTTTATTTACACGTTTTGATCTGAAATGCATTTCCACTGAACAGCATTCATTATTATCGACTGCTAACAATATGGCAATTTTCTCGCAGCAAGAATGGATCTAAACACCGGAAGCTGTGTATCGGAACTTCATAAAAAGTAAGAAGGGTGGCTGACTTAATTTCAGCACGGAGGTCGAATAAGATATTAACTAAAATAAAATGTCGCTATTTCCCTTTCCATTATTGTAGGGAGTGTAAAACATTGTTCTAAAACTCATCCTTTTTTCATTTCAGATTGCCAAGGATAGCGATATGAGCGTTCCTCTTCAGCATTACGTGATATTTTCCATTTAGCCTACCCAAAAGAATGGAAAAGGAGTCTTGCAGGTTTATAAAGAGAACGATGGAACGTTTACAACAAAAATATTCCCTTGATTTTTGTACAAATCAGTTCTGTTAAGTGATGGTGAATATATTACGTTGTACAGTACTCAACAGGAAATAATCCACACTTGAATTTTACTCTAAGTTTTACCGTTTCAATATTAATTTATTTTTAATAATTTAATATTACATTTAGAGTTAACGTTATTAAGATTATTAAATTTAAATAATTATAATTAAAAAAGCTATTAAAACAACACATTAGCATGAAATGTAATATTAAGTATAAACTCGTGATGCAAAAAACGAACCTCTTGTCCACAAACGTTTTAATGGGCGAATACGTATTTCGATCTCTTTGAGATCATTATTCAACGTAAAATAGGGAAGTTTCGACAATCGACAATCGAACAGCGCAGGGAAAACGAAACGAGCGGTCCGAAAGCAACGCTTTCACTGCCATACTCATCCAGGAAGTAACCAAGGGAAGTACACTGAACTAGGCAAGAAGCCAGATGAAACCTAGTTAAGTCATCCAGGGGATAAGATGGAGTCCTTTCCTATAAGGACGATGAAGTTGATTGTTGATTGACGAGGGACATGGAGCTACGAGATCCAGTAATCGGGAAAGATGGCCTTTTGAATGTCGTCGAAATCGATGTCCAGGATGTGACGAGGCCTGCGATGCCCGAGGAAACTTCTAAATGTGAGGGGATGCTCCAGAATATCTGCAACCAGAGGATTAGGATGGTCCTTAATCTTCGGCAGCAACTTCTTCAACGACTCCTGGACATAGCTACCAATTGAAGGTATATGGAAATTCTCAGCAATAGAAACATTTGTTGCGACTCTCCTGTCAAGTTGGGCGATAGTCTGCAGGGTAACGTTTTGGAATCATTGGAGATCCTTCCATCTGGTCTTACATATTGTAGCCCAGGCAGGCATACCATAAAGAAGAATGGTTCGTATAACCATCTTATAAAGCAAGAGTTTGCTATCCATTCCAAGGGCGCTGTTTCGCCCCAGAAGAGCAACTAGACTAAATTTAGCCTTCTTAGCTTTATTTATCGCATAGGAGACGTGGTCACTCCAATTTAGCCTGGCATCTACCATCACTCCGAGGTATTTGTAATTCTTAACCCATTCGAGCTCTTTACCAGAAAGGAAGAGAGGACTCGGTGGTTTCCGAAGTTTCTTCGTAATGAACATTGCCTTGCATTTGTCAACGTTCAGGTCGAGTTTCCACTTTGCAAACCACTCTTCGCACAATTGTAAGGCCTTTTGTAAGCGTGATATGACGTGAGCGGGATTGCGGTCAGTAGTCATGATGGCCGTGTCATCAGCAAACAGATATAGTTTGCACTTGGTAAAAGTTGGGAAGTCACTGATGAAAAAGTTGAACAATGCAGGCCCTAGGACAGAGCCCTGGGGAACACCACCATTGACGTCACAAGGGTTTGACATGGAGCAGCCAACCTTGACACGAAATATCCTGTTTGAGAGGAAGGAATTAATCAAGCTAATAAGTTTGTCCGAAAAACCACATGTAATCATCTTGAATATGAGGCCGTTGTGCCAAACCTGGTCAAAAGCTTTACGAACATCCAAGAAGACAAGACCACCATACTTACCACAGTTAAGAGGAGTGTTTAGGTCTGCAACAAGCCTCCAGATCTGAAGTTGGCAGGAGTGACCTGGGCGAAAGCCAAATTGTTCATCACGAACGAGATTGTGTGCTACACAGAATTCGTTAAACCTCTTCAGAATGCAGCGTTCAAAGACTTTGGATAACATAGGTAGTAAGCTTATGGGCCTGTACCTGACAGCAAGAGCAGGGTTTAGACCAGGCTTTGGTATGGTAACTATGACTGATTCTTTCCACTGGTCGGGGAAGTAACCAAGTTTCCAGCAGTCATTCATGGCTTTGGTGATGATCGAGATAATATTAGAAGGCAAGTTCTTGAGAGCACTGTTAGTGATGCAATCAATGCCCGCTGCTTTCTTTGTCTTAAGTCGCTTGATGACGTCGGAGATTTCTTGGCACTAATGACTTCCACAGGGGTGGGAACACGATGAATGCACTGGTAAGCGATGCACCCATTCTTAACTAGCTGAGTGTTTTGAAGGCTGTCCAAGTCTGTCTCACCAGGCGTGGTAAATTGACTTTTTAGGGAATCGGCGATCAGTTGAGCCTTTTCCTCATCACTGATGACAACGCTGCCATTGCCTGCAAGCAGTGGCGGCAGTTGGATGGGTCTGTTTCCCTTTAAGGCCCTCACAGTACCCCAGAGTGAGTTATCCTGGACAGACAAAGACTTCAGTTTTTCGCTCCACCTTTCTGCTCGTAGAAAGTTTACCTCTACCTGAACCTTGCGAGAAAGCCTGCTGTACTTAGTCTTGAAATAGGGTAGTCGCTTGCGTTGCCATAGTCTCCTATATGAATTCCTTTCAAGAATGAGATGCCTAATGTGAGGAGGGAGGTCGAGGTGTTTGGGACGTTTTCGGTAAGCAGTGGTGGTACTAGAAATAGTAGCATCCTTGATAACATGAGTGATTGCACTGATATTTTTGTTGATGTCCTCGTTGTCGTTAACCTCCTTGTATGGAACGCTATTTTCTCGAAGTATATCCTTAAAGAGCTTCCAGTCCTGTTTGGTGCGAAGCCCTATTTTCACATCAATGTCTAAGCCGTCGAAGACAAGTATGACTGGTCGGTGATCAGAGTTTAGGTCGTCTACTGTAAATATATTATAGGGATTGAAGAAACCTTTAAGAACTGCTATGTCCAGCACATCGCTGACAGGAGAGTGTTCACAGTAGTACGTGTCCTCAAGGGGGCCAGCAACGAAGGTGTTAATCTCGTTTAGGGTGTAACCATATAAGATATTACCATTTTGATTTGAGCATTTTGAGTTCCATGCTTGGTGTTTGGCATTTAAGTCTCCCGCCATTATTACTGGAATGGGCCCGGAAAGAAGCTCGTCAAGCTCGCAAAGACCAAGCTTGTGTTTAGGCGAGTTATATAATGAGGTGAGCTTGATTTCGCCTGCATCAGCGTCATTAATAATCACGGAAACGGCTTCCATTCCTTCGTAGTTGGGAGTGACAGACTCACGATGAATAATGCCATCCTTGATAATGATTGCTGCTCCACCAAACGCGCGGCTGGCATTATTACCCAGAGGCCGGTCCCTGCGATAGACATGATAGCCAGGCAATTTGAACACTTGGGTTGGTTTCAAGTGCGTCTCGCACACGAAGGCGACGTCGACATTCCAGTTTAAGAGGAAATTGTAGAACTCGATGCGCTTGCGAGCAATTCCTCTTGCATTCCAAATATTGCAACGGAGTTTTCTTTGATTAATGGTCTTGTGTGGGTGTCTATCCATGATAAATAATCATGGATAGACAATAGGGAAATTTCGACAATCGACAATCGAACAGTGTAGTGTATCGGTATTC
Source organism: Rhysida immarginata (assembly GCA_023313115.1). NCBI lineage: Eukaryota > Metazoa > Arthropoda > Chilopoda > Scolopendromorpha > Scolopendridae > Rhysida > Rhysida immarginata. The sequence continues at coordinate 6,831 of JAHWFO010014884.1, forward strand.
GTGTGGAACTTGAAGCATAGCTTCCATAATCTCACTCTTCATAATCATATTCCAAGGGAAATACACTGAATTAGAAAAGAAGCCTGATGTACCCACAAAGGTCATCCAAAGTATAAAAGAAAAATTGCCTCCTCTTGGTGGAGGAAAATTTGATTGACGATTGTCTAGACTAGAAGCAGACCACTAGTATTAGATAAAACACGACCTATGAAGTCCAGTAATCTGGAAATAAGACATTATCAATGTCTTCAAAATTAATATCAAGTATATGCCTTGGATCACGATATCTCTTTATATGCATAGGATGCTTTAAAATGCCCGAGACTAGGTCGTTGCTATGATTTTCTATATTGGGCAACATGGATTCCATGAGCCCTTGAACGTATTTGCCAATATGAGTCATGTTGAAGTCATTATAAATGGAGGAATTGCGAACAATTCTCCGATCTTTTTGCGCAATAGTCCTAAGGGTAACGTTTTGGAACGTTTGCAGTTCTTTCCACCTAGTCTTACATATTGTGGCCCTGACGGGCATACCATACGTCAAAATAGTCCGAACAATGACCTTATAGAGTCGGAGTTTATTATCAATGTTTAGAGCACTATTTCGGCCCAGCAGAGCAATCAAGCTAAACTTGGCTCTCCTAGCCTTATTCAACGCATAAGTTGCGTGGGGAGTCCAGGTAAGTTTAGAGTCAATAACAACACCAAGATATTTATAAGTTTCAACCCAGTCCAGTTTTTTGCCATATAGTGTTAGAGAATCTAATGATCTCTTTCTCTTCTTGGAAACAAACATCGCCTTGCATTTGTCTACATTCAATTTTAGCCTCCACTTGCTAAACCAGCTTTCACACTCCTTTAGAGCCTTCTGCAGCCGCGAGACTACTACGGCTGGTTGACGAGCACAGGTCAGTATAGCAGCGTCATCTGCGTAAAAAAAGAGCTTACATTTGGAAGGACTTGGAAAGTCTCGCATAAAATAATTGAATAATACTGGCCCCAGGACTGAACCCTGTGGGACACCAGCTTTTCTTCATACATAGGAGATAGATTATCTCCAACTCTGGCCTGAAAGAACCGGTTGGAGAGAAACGAGTGTATCAGTGTAATTATGTCTTGAGGAAATCCATCCGTAATCATTTTAAAAATAAGACCATCGTGCCAGACTTGGTCGAAGGCTTTGTGTACATCGAGGAAAACGACCCCACAATACATAGAGAGATTAAGGGGCTCATTGATATCCGCTGCGAGCCTCCATGTTTGGAGTTGGCAGGAATGATTTGAGCGAAAGCCAAATTGTTCATCGCGGATGAGATCGTTGGCATCACAGTGCTCAATGAATCTCTTGAGAATTGTTTTTTCCAGGATTTTGGAAATTGATGGTAACAAGCTGATGGGCCTGTAGCTAACAGGATTTGCAGGATTTTGTCCTGGCTTAGGAATGCTTAAGACAACTGATTGCTTCCAAGCATCCGGGAAGTAAGTGTTCTTCCAGCAGTCGTTAATCACTTTTGCAATATCTTGAATTGTATTTGGAGGTAAATTTTTCAAAGCACTGTTCTTAATAGAGTCTTTACCTGGAGCTTTTCTCGTTTTTAAATTTTTAATGATGCTTAGGACTTCATTTACATCAATGCTATGTTTTGGGAATTCATTGCCGTGAATATTATAGAAGCCAGTTATGCAGGATTTTACTTTCTCAGACATATCAAGTCCTATTTGCCGACCATCAGTAGGCGTGACAAACTGTTCTGAAAGTGAACTTGCAATAAGCTGCGCTTTATCATCATCATTCGTGATGAATTTGCCATTTTGGGCTAACAGAGGTGGGATATTAATGGCTTTCTTGTTTTGCAAGGCTCGAACCATCCACCACATAGAGTTATCGTGGGTCGACAGACTCTTAACTTTATCATTCCATCTGTCATTACGAAGTGCTTTTACCTCCTCCTGAACTAGGGAAAGGGAAATTTTTACAAAGCAAGCTATTTATAAGAAAAAGAGGGGCTGTTGACTCTCTCCCAAAGGACCAATCAACGAACACGTCGAACGTCCAATGGGAGAGTCAATCAACACCTCGTACAAAAAATAATAATAATAAAAGCGCGGAACTAGGAGAGATACAGATTCCATACAATTGGCAAGAGTTATACAAAATCCAAAAATATACAAAACAAAATTACCAAAGTATACAGTACAGATTCAAACAACTGGCAAAAGTTATATAATAGAAAAAAGTTAACAAAATCCAAATATACATAATAAAAATTCTAAACTATACAATCTAAAAACTTCTATTTATCAACAAATAACAGTGAGAAAACTAAATTAAAAAATACAAGGAAACAACCAGAAAATTAAGAAATCTTAAGCAACTTTAATAGAATAGAATCGCCGAGGGGACCTGAGTCATTGTTCAGCAATATTCCGGGGTCTTTTTTCCCGATCTCCAAAGTCTCGTATGCGTCCAGTGATTTCCTGTTCCTTACAGACCTAAGTAAACGGCAATCCTTTAAAAAAACGGCGTGGCCTGTTTCAAGCATGTGCTTGGCTACTGCGGATCTCTCAGGATGACCAAACCTGGCGTGGGCCGTATGCTCCTTGAACCTGGTTTTTAACAAGAGGTTCGTTTTTTGCATCATGTCTTTATCCACAGTATATTCCCACTTCTCATTATTAAACTCGTCTGGATTATTTCCTGTTGTTGACTGTACATTATAAGTTGAATGTATTGTTAAATTAATAAATGAGTTTATAAAAAAAAATTGATGTTTAAAAATTTTATCTTCCTATTTTTGTCTATTATTCAAGAGATGTCGATTCTATGAACAGGGGATCGTTATTTTAGAATTTAGCAACAGATTTATCATTAAAATCCTTTTTTCTGCCTACAATCTTCTGCTGGCGAATTTTGACTGTAAAGATGATAAAATACAAATACAGGTCGGTATACAAATGTAAACTTGTGTAAATATCAGTAAACATGTGTGTAAATTTATGTACGTGTGTGTATAAAAGTGTGTAAAGTTGTGTAAATATGCTATACAAAAGTGTGAACTTGTGTAAATAGGTGTATAGACGTATGTAAACTCGTGTGAATAGGTGTATACCAGTGTGTAAACTTGTGTAAATAAGCTGTTCAGATGTGTCTACACGTGTGTAAATTTGTAGAAATATATGTATAAATTTTGTGTACACTTGTGTAAATAAGCTGCAAAGATGTGTAAATTGTGTATACACTGTGTAAACTTGTGTAAATATGTATAAATGTGCGTACATTTTTGTAAATAGATGTGTACATAAGCGTAAACACGTGTAAATGTGTGTATAGACATATATAAACTTGTGTGATTTGTTTATAGTTGTATGTGTATAAATATGTGTAAACTCGTATAAATCTTCTATATATATAAAGAAGGATGTTTGTCTGTGGGTCTGTGTGTACGTTTTTTATACAAATCTACAGTTTTATTCCGATCTTGATGAAATTTCGCATACATGACCTTCAAAGCATGAGGAAGGTCACTGTCTACTTCAGATTTCGAAAAAATAATAATTATTGATAAAAAATCGATATTCATGGTTATAGCAGGGCATATTAATGAGAAATATCTCATGACCAACAATGCAAGGCAAAGTTGGTACAACAATAGGTATCAACAATGGTATCAGCACGCAATTCACAAACACACTGCATGAACCAACAATATATATCTCATGACTAACAATGAAAGGAAAAGTTTGTGCAAGTGTAATTATCCCGGGCAACGCCGGGTACCTCTTCTAGTTATATATACATGTGGGTTAATTTGTGTACACATATGTAAATTGTATAAATACACGTACATAATTGTGTAACTATGGCTATATAAATGTGCAAGTAGCTGTAAAAATGTGTAAAAATGTATGCAAGCTTGTGTAAATATGTATATACGCGTGTAATGACTCTTAAGTCTTGTACAATCGAGTCAATTGACCCGAAAATGGCGACTCGGCAAATCGGGTCAAACTACTCTTACTGACATGTGTGTCCAAAGACTCTCTTTAATGGGTCGTATTGGAAGAATCATAGGACTCTCACAAGCGGGTCATATGAACCACATATTGCTGTGAGTGTGATGATCCATGGCCAGAATATTTACATACCGTACAGGCATCTAACTTTGAACGCTAATTATATTTGAACATCTTATCCGCAAAAGAAGCATTTCTATTTATACTCGGCGCATTTTTTAGAAATCTTATTTTTTTTTAATTACAAATTATAAACTTTTAGCATTGCATTCGTTTAAATTTTTTTGTCGTGACAAAAATCTGGTGCGGAGATGCACTGTACAAATGGCGGCGCCCTTTTTTGCGTTTATTTCTCTCGCCTGGGAAGTATTTACTGGCAAGCCATGATTTATATTCATCGAAGCCGGGATTGCATACATCAAAACGCAGGTAATTTAGTCGTCTTTACGTTAGTTGTTGAATTTTTATGTTAAAATTTCACGTTTCGCGGCTTTCACGTTCTGGGAGTAGTTTTGAACGAAAGAGCAATAATAATATATCTGCTATATTTCGTCGCCTAACCTGTTCTTCTATTATAACAATTTAATTACGTTGAGGAGACAATATTCTCCAAAATCAAATTTAAAAATTTGAGTAAAAACCCCAACAATAAAAAAGAAAAAAGAAAAATTTAAATAATTGTTTAACCCCCCCCCCCCGTTCCCTATTTAAAATGTAGCAAGACCACTATAAAAATTAAAAATTATCAATACATGATTCCATAAAATTTATGATCGTTGGGCGTTTTCTTCTTAGTTTTCGGGATCATTTTCCAAAGGTCTTTTCAATACTGTTCCTGGAGAACTCATTAAAATTACTCGGCCTTTGTGGACATTAACTACTCATGGACCGCCATCAAAAGAAGTCTTCCACTATCATTATCATTTGTATTCCGTGTTTTTTTGGAATAGGACTACATTTCGTCTCGACATTTAGACTTCATGCAATGTAATTAAATGTCCTTTTGGAAATTTAGATTTTTATGTAGTCACGTATTGATAATTTTTAATTTTTGTAGTGGTTTTTGCTACAGTTCAAATAGGGAAAGGGTTTTTTTTTTTAACAATTATTTAATTTTTTTTCTGTTTTCTTTTTATTGTTGGGGTTTTTACTCAAAATTTTAAATATTTGATTTTGGAGAATATTGTTATCACTGTTCTTCTATTATTTTTCGGTACCGTACCGCTAATTTTCATTTTCTTCTTCTTCTTCTTCTTCTTATTATTATTTTTGATTCGCTCTATGTTCAGAGTTATAGATAGCATTAAGGCTGCGTGCGAGTGTTAACTCGACTCGAATAAGGATGCAGACGAATTCATTTGAAAACCACAAATTCTGCTTCAAATGAAACAAATATAATTTTAAATGGATTCGGAAAAAAATTCAAAAACACTTGAATTGAAATCAAATCCATTCGATTAATTCGATTCAAGGAGACTGATCACTCCTGTAAGCTCGAATTGGTTTTATCCGAACGATACCATTCGAAACCTTCGAATACATCCGAAAATAAGCTTATAGCTACTTACAAATAATAGCTCATTTCGGTGTTTATGGCGGTCTAATCCATTAGAAATCTTCGGGGACATTGTAAATGCAGTTTCAATTAGTTAAAATACCTAATTGAAATTCAAAGATTTCAGAACCACTCGTACGCGTGCGACTGCAGCGTTAACTTTAACGTTAGAACAATAGTGCTAGAAATGGAACCAAATTCATCATCTAGGTCTTTCATACGGAAACATTACAACAAATATGTTGAGAAAAGTGAAGAAAACTAAGGTATGTTCAAATGGTTTCGAAAGGGATATTCAAAGGCCATTCGAATAGGTTTCGTATAAGGTATTCAAAAGCTGTTGAATACAAATTAATTGAATGAATCACACAATTCGTTACAGCAGCCAAACTTCAATGCTAGTTCAAATGAATTCGATAAAGGCTCGAATGACTCGAGAAACAGATCAATTCATTTCGAATTGCTTTAATGTACATTTGATAGCATGTTCTCGAATGGTTCAAATCAAAGTTTTCTTGAAATTATTCGACTCGCACGCAGCCTTAGATAGCATTATAACATGTAACATTGAAATAGATCCTAAATCTCATTATCATGGTACATAGCCTGGTCTGTTTTAGGTATATGTTTACTTTAGTATACCAAAGCTCATACTAATTCAGGATTCGTTAAAACTTGCGGAAAATAAATATAAAACTTAACGAAATGTTCACGACACAGCAGCAGATACTTTCAATGTAATTTCTTATGCAAATTCCGAGTTATCCGTCGCTAAAAGTCTAGTTATCCTGACCGCCACATCGTAAACTGACATCTTAAGCCCAAGTAGAACTCACGCAAAAATCCGAGAGAGGGCGCTACTTTCACGGGAGCAGGAAAGAGCACACGATGACGCACGAAAACGAGGGTTGATTGGAAAACGAGAAACGAAATTTCAAGTTGGCAGAAAGGCAGCATTAAAAGAAAAGGAACTCGATTTTTTTTTTTAATTTCGACACCATTAATTTGTGTTTTTTTTTGGTTTTGTTTCCATAATTATCCTTAGCTATTATTAATTAATATATTTTCGAGAATCAAAATGTCAATCAATCTGTCAATCAAATGCGTGATCTTGGAGTCATTCTTGACGATAAGCTCACTTTTAATCCGCAGATAAACCATGTACGCACTAAAGCTCTGCGTTGTGCAGGGGCAATTATGCGTCACGGACATACTTTTTCTACTCCCCAAACTTTTCTGTTACTTTATAAAAGTATTGTACTCCCAGAGCTTATGTACTGTAGTGAGGTCTGGAATGGTTGCATGAAGGAGCAAGATGTAGTTCTCGATAGAGTGCAATCTATCTTCCTCCAGTATCTCAAACGAAAGTTCCCTAATTACGACAACCACCTTACACCATTATGTGACATCCGACTCCAAAGAGATATGACCTTTCTAC
>JAHWFO010014885.1:1987-26965 GCA_023313115.1 Rhysida immarginata
ACTATTATCAGGGCTCTTGAGAAACGGGGAGTTGATAAAGTTATTATCACATGGATTACTGAGCTGCTTACAACTAGGAAAGCAGAAGCTGAACATCTTGGGGACTCATGTATGGTTCGGGTGGCGATGGGGTGCCCACAGGGTGGAGTCCTTTCACCCTTGTTGTGGTGCCTTGTCGTCGACGAGCTTTTATGTGAGCTGGAGAAAGATGGAATACACTGCCTTGGATATGCTGATGACATTGCGATCATCACTAGAGGAAAATTTCTCAACACTGTCTCGGACATTCTTGAAGGAATTCTCAAGAAGGTAGAGAGATGGTGTAAAGAGGTAGGTCTGTCTGTTAATCCAGACAAAACTGTTATTGTTCCTTTTTCTAGGAAAAAGAACTTAAATCTTAGAAGTATTAATTTCTTTGGTAAAAAGATAACTTATACTTCTGAGGTCAAATATCTCGGTGTCTTCCTTGATAGCAAGCTTTCATGGAGGAAACACCTGGAATATTGTTTATCACGTGCTAAAATGATCTTCTGGACTTGTAGAAGAGTCGTTGGCAAATCATGGGGGCTGAGCCCTAAAATCATTCATTGGGTATATACTGGTGTTATATGTCCAATGATGACTTACGGCTCTGTTGCATGGTGGCCTAGAACACAACTTAAGACAGTTAGGAAAGAACTAGCTAAAGTTCAAAGAATGGCATGTCTTACTATTACAGGTGCAATGAGAACAACTCCGACTAGTGCTTTGGAACTTCTCTTGGACCTGAAACCTATTCACTTGCTGGTTGAAGCAGAGGCTGCAATGACAATTTATCGAATATGCAGCCCTGACAACTGGCGTAGGTGTTTAGATAATACAGTATATGAGAAACTAATAAAGGGGGTGTTACGACATCCGGTTTTTCATATGACTGTTGATAGAATGCTTCCGAAATATGATTTCGATAAGCAATATGTTGTCTCCATTCCAACTAGGGAGGACTGGAACACTATGACGCTTTTGTCATTTAGAGATCACGAAACATGGTTTACGGATGGATCTAAAACGGCGTCTGGAATAGGCGCAGGTATATGTTGCCCTAGGAGGAAAATCCGACGGTCTTTCCCCCTTGGCAAATACTCTACAGTCTTTCAGGCAGAAATTTTTGCAATTATTGCCTGTGGAATAGAGCTGAATACTCAGAAGCTTCGAAGTAAGAAAATTTTAATATGCTCTGATAGCCAGGCTGCGTTGCATGCACTTGATAGTGTATGCTACAAATCCAAGCTTGTCTGGGAATGCCATCGTACCCTCTGTGATTTAGCAATTAACAACAAGGTAAAACTGTGTTGGATTCCTTCTCACAGTGGCTACGAGGGCAATGAAATTGCTGATTGTCTTGCCAAGGATGGCTCTGTGACTCCATTTGTGGGTCCTGAACCGTCTTTGGGATTGTCCCAAAGTCTCATTAAGCTGACTATCCATAATTGTATGGATAGACAGCATTTTGATTCATGGATTAAAGAGTATGGCCAAAGACAAGCCAAGGTACTCAATCCAAAATATCCTGTTTCGAGGAAAAGTGAGTTGTTAAAACTCACAAGAAATGAAATTAAAAAAGTCGTTGAACTCCTTACAGGTCATTGTCATCTTAATAGACATATGACCTTAATAGGTGTCGCAACTGACGCTACATGCAGGAAATGTCATGAAGCAGAGGAGAGTTCTACTCATGTCCTCTGTAGTTGCTTAAATCTATCATTTCTTAGATTTAAACATTTAGGGAGCTTCATACTCCAACCGGCAGAAATTCAAAATGTTACTGCCAGGCAGATCTTAAGATTTGCAGATGCATCTGGTCTACTTGTGAGACGAGATTTATAAAGGATTTGGGGACAGTACAATAGACCTGAGGTCGCGGTGCTTGGTTTCTTTGTAACCACCCCTTTTAAATTCAATTCAAAACCCCCTGACTATAGTTTGCAAGCTGTCCTACTTATTTTGAAAGTTTCCTAATCCACCTTATAGAATGATGTTCATATGATGTTCTAATTGTCACGACGATTTCTGAAGAGAACTCATTCATTTTCCTCTGTTGCGACGCCATCGTCAGCAACGACATCTTCCTCGTTACGACGATCTCCAAACAGAAACCGAAGGTGCTGGTTTGAGGAGTCGTCATCACCTCCAACGTTATCCTCATCATCTGGAGGAAGAACGAATGAACGAACGGGAAAGAGGACGACGACGAGGATTTCGTCAGTGGAAAATTTCGAAAATCAAGGAGAATTCAGGAGTAGGAAAGCTAACGAAGGAGGAGAGCGAAGCAAAGAAAAGGTTTGCTTTGGTTTGGTTTGTTTTGGTGTTAACATCCTGTTCAACTGCTATGGTCATTTCAGGACGGCGTTATAGGGGCCGCAAATTTTGCCTCGCAAGGGTTCTTTAACGTACAGCCGGCAAAGGACTATACGGGAGCAACGGCTTTACTTCCTTTCCGAAGGAAGTGCGTGATCTCAGGATTTCCCCCTGAAAAATCCTCGTCGTCGTCGGCCGGGATCGAACCCGCGTACTCGGGCATCAGAGGGGATCACGTAACCACTGAGCCACCGAGGTCGATGCAAAGAAAATGACTGTCTGTTTAGCGTGGGAGCTGCATTCCCAGCGATTCCAAACAGTGTTATGCAATCAGGAAGAAATGACACTGTTAATGAAAGCAGCGTTGGAATTTAGAAGAGCTCTCCGTTTTAATGAGGGCATCCTTACGCCCATTGTCTCACAATATTATCGTGGAAACTTTTGCAATGCATTTGATTACATGTTCGTTATATGCAACGGAATTCTACAGAACAACATGTTTAACGAAGACGTGGATATACGCTCAGCGGCCAGAGTGCAAGGCGTAGTTCCTTTTCAATTATTACCTATCATGAAAGCGGAGTTGGAGGATTCATGACAACCATCAAGTTGAGAAAACTTCGTCAGCGATATTTTACTTTGTAATGGCACCAATTGCATAGCGAGGGTGCTAGTTATCTTCGTGCTTTCTACCAGTTGCACAGATCATCAGATATTACCAGGACTTTATTTTTCTATCATCACGAGAGTATCCAGAGAAACTACATTAAATGTCAGGATTATGTATGACCATTGTTTAGATTTGGAAATCATCACTGGAGAAAGAGCAGGACAGAGTTTTAATTAAAAGAATTGGTTTATCACCATCAGACACAACACTCCATTACTCTTTTAAATGCTGACAATTTACTATCCGTTTGGCATTATTGTGTGAAAATTAACGAAGCCCAAGGGTAAATTTTAGACCGTCTTGGGATTTATTTACCTCAGCCTGTTTTTATCCAAGGCCAGTTAAATGTAGCAATGTCTCGGGTGCAATCACTTTACAACTTATAAATACAAATAGTGTCAAAAGCTAACAGAACTCTTAATGTACTACACAAAGAGGCACTACATTAATTTTTTGTATGTGCAATATAAATTAAAGAAATTTTTGGCTCAAATGTTAGATAAGCTAGCCATGCAGACTCATTGTTTGGACGAGCTAATCAAGAAAACTTTAGGGCTGGACAGATTGTTATTTTATCTTCTTACTTCACTGGAAGATAAACATTCAAAGCTTATCCAATTACGAAAGATTATACCAGACGGTACAATACCAGGAATTACTTTGGTTTCATTTATTCTACTCAATTTTTTTCCGTTTTTTTTTTTTTTTTGGTTGCCAATATATTTTATTCTTTTATTTACCATTTGAATAAGGATTCATAGAGAAACACCTGTTTACTATGTTTTGGAAATAACAAACTTTTGTGCTGGATTGTAAAAAATATCTCAATAAAGTTTGAATTGATTTGATTTGATTTCATTTGATTTAATGCTATGCAAGGATCCACATGGTCACAGTTCACATTTACTTACATTTATATTTACTTACAGCCGTTCATTTAAAAGATGCCAATTTCCTATTCGCTGCCTTTTGAATAAGCATCAATAAAGCTCAAGGTCATATTTCTGATAAAGTTGGCCTTTATATAGAGGCCCTGAAAGTAGGGCATCTGATAAATTCAAAAGTTTTAGTGCCCAAGCAAAGTCTTGGGGGCAGCAGTCCTATGAGGCAGAGTCTGTGCATCTATCACAAATGTAAATTAGTGGATTTTTGAAATGCTGACTTCGGATACTTAAAGACCATTAAAAAGTCGAATAGGAATGTCTGTAAGGACCCAATTTTTATTCTCTAACTGCGATAAAATTGGGTTCAAATCTTCAAAAGTTCCACAGTTTTAGGGCCTCTATCTCCTAAACGGTTGGATTAATTGAAACAAATACCAAGAAAAAAATATTTCTCGAATATTATGTACAATCTGAATAGGGGTCCCTATTCAGATTTCAAAGTTACCTCCCCCACCCCTCCTCACAAGGTGGGGATAGAGGCTGATTTTTTTGGCTATTTAAGTAATTCACATTTGATTTTGGACATTTTTTCGTATAATGCTTTGCTTTTGAGCAATTTCCCTGTATATGTTTAAAATGCATTTTGTTGGCAAGGTAAGGTGGGGCCAAAAATGGCATATGAACCGTGTCATATTCCAATTATATGGTTAGAAAATATAACACATCAAAGCTTTATTAATGTGGTATTAAAAATATGTAATCAAAACACAAGCTATAAATTTAAAATTAAAATTTTAGTATCAGGCACAAGAGAGTATTCGATTTAATGTAATAAGTGCTCAAAATATACCCTTGCTATGAGCAACAGTTATATATTTTTAAATAATTAATTTTACACAGTTAGTATTCTGGGAGTTATATCAAAAGATTAAAAGGAATTTAATAGGATATATATCCCTCAATTTATAGGAAATTAAGTTTTTCAGTGGTTTATAATACTTAATTTTTTCTCATGTGCTCCTCAAATGGCAATTACTTTCAAGTAATTTACTAATTACTTGAATGTAGTAAAGTGAAAGGCTCAGACCATTTATTAATTTGACATTTACTTTACCCTACCTGTCCAGTTCATTTTTCAGAGATAAAAACTACAGCTTGCTCTTTACATCAGAAAATGTCATTAATTTCTAGGACATCATTGTTGAACCTAAAAATTTTAAATTTCCACCAAAGTAAATATCTATATTTTCTTATAGACATTTTCACCCCTAGAAGAAAGAAGCATCGCACTTCTCCAGCCATCCGAGAGGTTATGGCAGACCTAACAAAGGAGGCAAATGAACGCCAAAGGGCTATAAGTAGGTTTCTGATTAACAAAAAAATTTGACTCTGTTAAAAATTATGGAAATAATTTGACTTGAAGAGTAAAAACAGATTCTCGTGGCGAGTATTCCATTTCAATGACAAGTAGTTGTAATACGTCATCTTTTCTCAAATCATGCCAATAATAAACACCACGATCCGGTCCATCTAAATTCCACTTCTTTTCTTCGCTGAATATTACTTGTGTCCACTGCAGATCCCATCCAACTTTGTCTTTTCCCCACTCCAGTCTCTTGGTTTTGTGCGCTAACGTCAGTGGCGGCTTTTTCTTCATGTGTTGAAATTTCAGATGTCCACTTTGGTTCAAGACCTTGCGTATTGTTTGTTTACATACGCTTAGACTTAATTCATGTTTGATTTCACCTGCTGAGATAATTTTATTTGAAGCTAACCTCCAGATCTGTCTTTTTGTCCTACTGGAAACTTTAGGTTTCGTCTCTTGTGACTGTTTCTTCCGTATGTTTCACCTTTCTTCAAATAATTATGCACTGAGGTCTTCGACTTTTTTATAATTTTATAAGTTTTGCAATTTCTCTTAACGATTTCTCTTTGCAATTTTATAAGTTTTGCACTCCCTTGGGAGTGCAATACCTTTATTTGTCCCTTCTCAGACTCTGATAAATAAACTCTTTTTGGCATTTTGCTATAAAAACGAAGTAATTTTACTGTTGTAAAAGTCATACACAGTATATAATGCACTAGAAAGTAAAAGGAGACGCATTACCTTCTTCTCTGTCTTGTTAAGCTGCCAAAATCACAGTGGAAACAAAGCAGTCCTTTTATTTTTTGGGCGTTATCAAATGTGGTGATTTCAATTAAATGGTATGTTCCACGAAAAAGCGTTAGATTTTTTTTACAACTGAGCCAAACCATTGCCTACATTGTAGGGAGACATGCCTACATAAAAAATCTGAATATTGCATGTATTTTCCTTAAACTACCCAAAACATCATTGTGTCCTTTTCATTTTTGGTCGCACTGTAGTTGTAGTTTCACTTCTTCGTGAACAAAAGTGCACACACGGCCGATGTCAGTTGCGGGGTCATCCCTATCAAATGCGAGAATTATTGCTGATGATGTTGATAGCAACATTTCATGCGTTTTCACAAGTATCATACGAAATAGCATGCAAGCTTCAAATAAAATTTGATTTGCAGCAACTAGATCCATAGTGTATTAGATGAGGAAAAAGTGTAATAACCAGTGAGTAAGTGATAATAACAGTAATAGCGACTGTAATAGCGTCTGTAATAGCTAGGCTAGTAATTAATAATAGCGTCTCGGACAATACGAAGGAAACGGGGTGTTTTGCTATCAACGTATTTGTAAAGAAAGCGTATCTACGTGTACTAAATAAATTTCTTTTTGAAACTTCAAATAAAAGAATTAAACGAGAAAATGTAAAGTGATTTTTTTTTGTTTCATCTAAGTATTATGAAAGACATTAAAAATATTGTAAAATGGTAAGTGTAAATGATGAATAAAGAAAGAACCATTGACTTCTACCAATGAGAATCGAATAATTTGTGACGTCATCTTCAGCTAAGAGAACATTCCAATGCTGCCGTTGTACTCGCTAGAGCACGCTGCATGATTCCCACAGGGCATCTGATCTGTCTCGATCCGGATCGAGTTAGATGCATGTAAACTCGAGACACTTTTGGATTAGCTCAAGTCGACCCGGATCGAAACGTGCATGTAAACGTAGTGTTGGATCAATTGAAAAACGCCAAGAATATAACATTTTACGAATATTGTGTACAATCTGAATATACCGTTAAAAATAGAGGTTCCTATTTAAGATTTCAACCTTACCCCCCGCCCCACCCCTCACATAGGAGGGGGGGGCTCATGAATTGCCCCCGCGAAGTAACTCACTTTTGCTTTTGGGGCGGTTTTTTTTGTACAATGCTTTGTTTTCGAGATATCTCCATGTCTACACTTAAATGAAACACACTGTATAAAGACAACCCATTGTATGAAATTTTTTTTAGGAAAGTTCAACTCACCTGTCAGATTCTCAACACTCCAGTAGAAACTTGAGGTAGAAGCGGAGCATGAATCACCAGAACCACTCTGCATGTCAAATAAAGTAATCAGTCAGTAAATTACACAGGTTATGACTATAATTCATTCATAAAATCAAACTCACGGGTGCTTTCTGCTCACTGCATACATCTATTGTCTCTTCATCTTCATGTTCGGCCACTAAACAAACGAGATTTTAACGAATTCAAGAAAATGACTGAATTGCATAAATTAATAACTTATTCTGATTTCCAAATATTTTAAAAATGCAGCGATGCTCACAGTAAACTGTCAAAATCATAAATTACTCAACTTTTCAATATACTGGTATAATTTAAAAATGATTTTAAATTACTTTTGATAAATAATTTAAACATCAGAGGTTTGGCGTGAAAAAAACCTTGTTAAGATCATTCAATTATTTTAAATTTAAATGAGTTCAGTCTCCTTATAATAGGGAAAATCGTGGATTAATAAAAAAAAATAAATAATAAATAAAGTCACCAATCTTGAAGAAACTTGTGAGTTGGATGTAGTCTATTGAAGATGTTGTTGATAGTAGTTGATAGTAGAAATAAACCCAGTCTATTGAGGATGTAGATGAAGTCTTCTGCAGATAATGTTGATAGGGGAAAACGATAAACTTGAAATATAGATGAAATTTTGAAGAGGGTGATCAAAATATTTGGGATAAAATTTATATAAAAAAACGTTTTCGAGAATTTTTCTCATCATCAGTTGGATTAAATATTTTTGAATGTAAATCTGCACAAGACGTCATCTACATCCTCAATAGACTGGGTTTATTTCTACTATCAACTACTATCAACAACATCTTCAATAGACTACATCCAACTCACAAGTTTCTTCAAGATTGGTGACTTTATTTATTATTTATTTTTTGTTTTTATTAATTCACGATTTTCCCCATTATAAGGAGACTGAACTCATTTAAATTTAAATTAATCATTTAAACTCCTTAAATAAATAATTCATTCAATTAAAATTCTTCAGTAAAAATAATTTGCCTGAAATTTTGCAACTGCTTAACAGAAATAATATTCGCATTTAAAAATGAAAAGTAAAATAACAAACAAATAATATACGGTTTAACTGATACGAAGATGATTGAACAAGGTTTAGGTAATGAAATAATGACGATAACGAGTTTATTTCTTACAGAATACTATTCGAGTTTACGAAGAATGTAAGAATAAAAGTTAAATATTCACAATTATAACAGCAGCATCGCTACATTATTTTTAATGATCATTATATTCACACATTTAATGAAGAAAAAAGCTTACCCAAGCTTATCTAATAAAAGATATTGTGGAATAAATATTATTTATCTTTTCTTTGTTATGTAATTAAATGAATTGTTAATGAAAGTAAGTATATTTAAAAAATAAATTGAATAAAAATAATCAAATAGATGCATAATCATAGTACCATCATAATCAAGCTTATGGTACACAGAATGTTTCTTTAAATTTATAATTAATTTATTAAAAAGAAATTAACACAGCGTGGTAATATTCTGTAAAAAAAATCTGACTTTTTGGATAGAGTGAAAGTGACAATAGGGGCTTAGAAGACGTCTTATATACAGGGGCCTTTAGAGGGGGGGGGGGGGGGAGGGAAGAAAAATATATGGAGGGAAAGCCAAAGACACCAAAAGAAACTGTAGAAAGCCCCTTGACAAATTAGATAATAGTTGAAGGGAGAGGGGAGTGGGGGAAAGGTAATAGAAGAATGGTGCCTTTGCGAAAGTTAATGTCATTATAGGGAATTGAATTTCATGAAAAAAGGATTTTAATTGCTTTCTTTCTTTTTTGTTATGGAAGTTGGTATGAAGAATATAAAGACTAACGTCCTGTAAAAAGTGGCCACGAGAATTTAAGTGTTTAGTGACTGTATTTTGATCACCCTGTATTTTATATTACATCCGGACTAATTTTTATTTTCTGGCTAGAGAATTAAGCAGAGATGTTTGTAATGCAGTGAAAAGTAAAACAAATAAAAAATTTGCAAAATTGCTCTCTTAATATTTGAACTCTTTCTCTGATTATACATGAACTATTATTTTTTGTTAAGAGTATAATTCTGTTTTAAATTTATTAATAATAAAAGGCAATTAAGTTTAAAAAATGCACAATTGAAATTTTATTTTTGATATGTTGTCATTCATTTTAGATTTTATTATTTTTTAAATAAAAATTAACAGGAAAAGAAGCTTGGAGCCAAAACAGCAGTGGCGCCATCATGCGGTGGAACATAGAGAACTACGGTGTTTCACTACTTCCCTTCTATGATTATGCCCAGGCTGTTAAAAAATGTTAAAAAAATTTCAAACTTTGCATACTTATTTTATACGTTATTCAAAGCAATTTTTGTAAGAAGTTTTTTTATATTATTAAAAGGTTAAAAATAATAATAATGACACTAAAATATAATTTTTAACTCTTATTATAACTCTTATTAAAAATAGTTTTTAAACTTTTATTAAAAAAGTATTTTTAATGTTATTAAAGTACAGAGCTCAGAAAATAATCCGAAATTTGATGTATTAAAAAAAAATAAATCACGTCCAAAAGGGTTAATTTCGTTACCGACAATATTAACTTTTGTGATAGTTCAAGTGTGTATAATTTATCTGCAACTTTCAGTGTATAAAGTGTGAAGTGTGGAAAAGTTATCAGCAACATTTAATATAATAAAGTTTTGAGCGAATGGTGATTATAGCTAGGAAATGAGTAGGATTTTGAACTATAATGAATAGGTTTCGGATTTTCTATATTTTTCACGAGCTAGTAAATCAATTTAATGATGTTTTATACACTACTGTTAGCCCTTTCTGGAAAACATAGAAAATTCGCTGTGCAGTGGAAGCAAGCAAAAATAAAATAACGAGAAGCTCTGCAGACAATTATTTTTATTGAAATAGAATAAAATTGAATAAACTAAAATAATAATAAAGAAATGGGAACATTGCATCCTCTAACACGAGGAATTACAATGAGTAGATTGTTAAAAGCACTATAGTACAATGAGGTTAACAAACGAAGAAAATTTTCTTATCGTTATTTACGAAGTTATAGGTTAACATAAATAACCACAATAGTGTATGCTCGAAAATGAGCAAGCACATTTGGTAGCTCTCCAAGAGAGCTGATTACACAGCATGTATATAAAGGACTGTGTCACGGAATTCAGGCTCCAACATGAATTCCGATGACGTCGTCGTCCGGTTTCGCTCTCGAGTCTTCTGGCATTCAGAGAGGAGAGCGGCGTCAGCAACGCCGGCAAAACGATCAACACGCACGGGCCAATCAGCGTGAAGCATCCCTTTCGAGCGCCGAGCTGAAGAGAGCGAGAGAAAATAAGGAAAAAGGGTTTCTGAGAGGTTCATCTGTATAGGAGGCCTAGTAAAAGAAGCAGAGAACTCTTTACGATTGGAAGACTGACTGGAAAAGGAAAGAATTCGTCTCCTCTAGCAGCGATCTCTTCAAAATTGCTCAATGCGCCATTAAAACTGAGCACGCCGTGCAACGAAGCCAGGAGGGCGGAGATTGTATGGACGTGGCAGCAGGAAAGCAGAGCCAGCTATCCGCCTTCGTGGCAGTAGGAAAGCAGAGCCAGCTATCCGCCTTCGCAGCAGCATGCGCCCGAGCCGCCATTGTAGACTGTTCATTCTCTCTAGTAAGTGCCTGTTTAATTGTAGGTGGCAATGCCAAATTAGTCAGGGCTGCTTTCAAGGAACTATCATATCGAGAGTTGCGATATGACACAAGCTTAAGAGGTTTGTGGCCTTTCAGCTTGGCAAGATACTTACGCCATGAGCTGGGCTTTACTTTAATATAACTGGTGTGTTTATGGAAACCAGTGTAACATCGTATTTCTCCAGCATTATTAACTGGTGCTCTATTTAAAGGTTAAGAAAAATATGTATATGGTCTTATGTTAAGCAAAATTTTAATTAAGAGTTACGTGATTAATTAGTGTTTCCTGTAATTAGTATTCTTTGTTTATTCCTGTCATTTAGTGCAACATTTGAATAGTTATATAATTAGCCCTAGCGACTTTTTCGGACTGAAATAAATGGACTTTTGACTTTTTAGTGGTTTATAGGGCCGGCTCTCTAAAGCCGTATGTGAACTCTGACTTGACATTGTAATTCTTGGACTTGTTCCATTCAATGTTAGAGGAAGTCGCTCTTTGTGTTTTTGATACATAGAAACCATTTAATTTTCAACAGTGAATTTGAGCATTCGTTACTAGTAATTACGTGTATTTATGTAAAATGTGATACGACATGTACTAGGTTTAAGTATTTGACATTGCCGGAATTCAATATTATGCACTATTGTTTAATGTTGCAGTGTTACTGAATTGTCATATATCTTATGCTGGATTTGTTCACTTATTGGATATATTGACACGAGTTGTGTATTTATGAATTTTTGTTGATAGCTGGAGTACTCGTTATTGTTGTTCAGCAAAATTATACTGTTGATACCTAATTCGTATTCACTTATTTTATACTTAGCTGAGTGTTTGCTATTGATAAATTTATAGTGAATATATTTATTTTCATTCGGGTTGCTTAATCTTTGAAATGAACGGCCATTTTATTTTTAACTCCGTCCACTGTTACGTACGTTTAGTCTTCCACTGTGCTATACTCTTCTCACTTAAAATATACACGTGATAGTGGCGGTGCGTGGTAGACGAGCGGTGCAACCCTAAGCTGATTTGTGTTTTTTTGTTCGAAGCTCATAATGTGTGCTTAGGTTTCTTTCAAATTGTGTTGGTGAGTGACGCCACCTTACAACCAGTCATCAGCAATACTACGTTTTGAATTCAGTGTTGTGCAGTGAGTGCTTCAGAGATTTGGGAATTGTCTTTTTGGATTTTTCCCTAGACATACAAGAGTGTTTTCCTGGAGGTTTTAGTGAAGTGCGTCAGTTTTTATTTACTTCTTCATAGCATGGTGTTATGTGTGGAAGTGGTTGTGTTTGCAAAGATTGCGACTAGAACAGTAGCTCATCTATTCAAAAAATAATAATAAGTCTGTGTGTTGCAAATTGGGCTAGATGTTGCGCAGCATTGATACTGGTGTCGACTTAGTGATGGTGCGACTCTGTGTTTCTGTGTTTAGTGGCAATATGGATACGGAAGTGATTTCGGGCCAGCTTAGCGACCTCATGCAGGAGGTACGTGAGCTGCACTCACCACCAATAAAGAAAGCGGTTGGTTTTATCCAGTTCCCCACATTCAGCGGAAAGCTTAGGGAAGACCTAGAGCAATTTATGAAACATTTCGCTACCATAGCTCAGTATAAGCAGATCATCCAGCAGCAATATATGCAGGTAATCCCTGTTTACTTAGCAGGGGCCGCTGCCGTATGGTACACTGAGTTTGCGGCAGCTAATCCTCTGATATTATGGGATTTCTTCCAGAGGAAGTTCCTCGAAGTATTCAGAGGCGGCCAGACCCAACTGACAAGAAGCGGCTTAAACTCAAAGGGCAAGATATTGCCGAGTATGTAACGAAATTTTGACGGCTTGCAGGCGGCCTAATTGACTCGTCGCAGACTGACAAAGTTTACTTCTTTCTGTAGGGGCTTCCACATCCCATAGTGTCGCAAATCCGTATCAAGGAATCCACTACAATCGCCTTTACAGAAAAGTGTTCTGTGCTCATGCAGGCAGGGAAGCAACACCGGACGAGCTTCTGCAGGTCGACGCCATTTAACTTCAGACAGGGCCAGGCGGAAGATGCCACAGCAACGATGCAAACGTTTCAGCTGCAGACGTACTGGTCATCTGCGAAGAGACTGCCATCAGGGGAAAAACTAGCCTATGCCCACAAAAAAATCAACGGCACAAATAAACTTTATGTACAAGAGTACAGCCAATGAATTGTGTGTGAACGCCATGACCATCAATGGAGTCGAATGTAAAGCGCTCGACGACACCGGAGCACTAAACATTTACATGGACACCAATTTATGCAATAGATTAAAATTAAGATCGACACCAATATCATTAGCGACTGCTGAAAATTTTCTTATTTCCCTGTGGCTTGGAAGCAATCTATTGTGTTGAGTATCCCCAAGCAGGGGCAAAATCCTGCATTTCCCGCGAGCTACCGACCTATTAGCTTGCTACCCTCGATGTCCAAGGTGTTGGAGAGAACGATCCTCGTCAGATTCCAAGATCACTGTCAAGCAAATGACCTTTTTCGGGAAGAGCAGTTTGGCTTTCGTGCTGCCCACTCTTGTCCGATGCAGATGTGGAGGCTCGTTGAAGACCTGAGCACCCCCCTTTACCTATCCAGGTACTGTGGGGTGGTATTTCTCGATGTCAGTAAAGCTTTTGGCCAAGTGTGGCATGAGGGCCTTGTCTAAAAATGATCAGAGACGGGTTCCCTGCCGATTTGATTTTGATGGTGAATTCCTTTCTTGACGGCAGATCCTACCAAGCCAAGGTTGGAGAAAATCTTTCCACACCCCGTGTTGTAAAGGCCGGTGTCCCTCAGGGTTCTGTCCTCGGGCCTGTGCTATTTAATTACTCTGTACATGCTTTCCCGAAACCCGATAAATGTAATGTGTATTTTTATGCGGATGACACTGCCATTATGACATGGACACACCAGCCGGATCACGTTATCTCCCGGCTGCAGTGCGCTTTGAAGCAGATCGAAGACTGGTTTAACTGCTGGAAGTTGAACCTTAACGTCGGAAAGTGCAAGGCTTTGTACCTCAATAGGAAGCTCAAGCATCCCCCAGATTCTCTTGTTCTGTTCAATAAGAAACTGGACTGGGTGGACAACTGCAAGTATCTGGGAGTTATCATTCACTCAAGACTCTCATGGAACCAGCATATGTCCTATGCTCTGAATAAAGCGAAGAGGGCTAAGTACAGTATCACAGCTCTCATGGGTCGCAACAGCTCCCTTAGCATTGACAACAAGCTACTTCTGTACAAATCGATTATCCGGACCATACTCCTCTATAGCATACCTGCGTGGGCGACTATCTGTAAAACCAGATAGAGTGAACTACAGTCATTCCAGAATGTTACCCTGAGGACCATTGCCAAGCTGGACAGAAGGACGGTGAAAAACCAATCTATCCACTTGGATTTAAACATGGCCCATATCGGAAAGTTTATACAGGATCTCCTTTTGATTATGATACAGAAGATGAAGACTCACGACAATAAGCTTGTGAAAGGGATACTGAAGAACTCAATGAATATGAACTGGCTTACGAAGTATCGTAAACCGAGGCACGTTCTTGACATCAATTTTGAAGATATTAGCAACGTTTCTTTCCCAGACTACTGGAAGATGTGATAATCTTCTTTATCCTTGTATTTTTTTATTTCGTTTGTTTTTTGTTTCTGACAATCGTCAATCTTATTTTCTTTTTTGTATAATATGGATCACCGCTTGGGTTGGTTAGGCTTCTTGACTACCTCAGTGTATTTCATTTGGAGTTTATTCTGGTTGGATGAGCTTTGTGAAAGCGCTGCTTTCGTCCTATCCTAACAAATGTACACTTGACTGTTCGATTGTTGATTGGCAACTTTCATAACTTCAAGATAATTCTCTAATATTCTATTTGCTTTAAGAGAATTATCGTTTCTGCTTTGATAACAGATAGTCTCTATCCGAAACGCCTGCTTGTTATTTTGATTAATTATTTTTGTTTATTATATCTTATTTTTTATTCATTTTGTATTTTTAATTATTAACTATTATCTATGAGTCAACCAATGGGCATTTATAATAAATCAATAAGGTGATCGTGTATTATCCTTATAATAGTGCCCTGTTGCTTATTTAATTTGTTGTGTCATATTAACATGTATGTTAATTCTGGTTTAGCATTTTGATTTTTTTTTGTCTTTGTTACTTCTTTCCAATTTTGACTTTCATTTGATGTACAGGTTGACGAGATACAAATGGTAGATAATGGTACACACAGATCATGGTTAGTGATGCATTTTGCCCCTATGAACATGGAGTCGAAACGCCCCTATTTTAGAGATATGGGGGAGAGATATCGGCCCCCTAAGTGGTTGACCCCTTAACGTGGGTCAGGGGTTTGGGTGCTTCAAGGCATTTGTGAGCTATGCTGATTCTAGCACTGCTGCATTAGGGTCACCCTTACTAGAAAGGTCATGGTTGAGAAGTGAGACAAAGAGTAGCCAAACAAACATATACCTCATGATGTTGACGAATGAGAGAATTTTCATACTGCATCGAGTGTGGCGCAGGTTAAAGTCACCCGCATTCAGGAGTTATTCAGAGGCTGTCGTTCGAAAAATAGTCGACAGTCTCCTGGCTGTTATCTCGGAGCAATTCCTCCGAGAAGCCCCACCAGTGCACTCGCTTGGAGAAATGGTCGGGAGCAGCGCATGCCTTTACCCTGGAGGAGAAACAGGTAAAGCGACAACGAGATCGGGTGCTGTTAATTGGCACTTGAAAAATATTCTCCATGACAAGAAAGGAATCCCAGTTACTGGAGGAAGCCGAACGAGATCGACTGGATATCATAGGTATTACCTCTAAGAGACGTCCGGATTCTGAAACTGTAAAGTTAGAAGGATGGTGGAAACTATTCTACTCTGGTGTCGACCCTAACATGACTGCCCAGGCGGGAGTGGGGATGCTCACAAGTCCCTGGCTGGCAGATTATGTTGCAAATTTACCCATCTTGGGTGGAAAACTGTGTGGAAAACGGTCTCTCTCTCTCTGTCTATTTGTTGCATATGCTCTGAATGCAGTTACAGAGTACCTACTCTTTCTAGATAAAGTCTATGCTGCTCTTAGCAGGAGAGGGAGTGCAGATTATGTTATCCTGGTGGGTTACTTCAATGCACACCTAGGGGCTCATGACCAAACGTGGAAGGGCATGATTGGGAAGAATGGTGACCCCGATTTAAATGCGAATGGGAGGTGCTTGCTGGATTTCTGTTGCAACAATGGACATTCCATCAGAAATACCTTCTTTCAGCACAGAGATGTCCATAAGTGTACCTAGTACGGGAATGAAATGAACCAGAAGTCGCTAATTGATTTTGTAATCATATCAGCTAACTTATTCCGATCAGTGTTGGATACTCTTATGAGGAGAGGGGCAGAACTATCAACTGACCACCACCTTGTTGTCTGCATTTTACGTTTCTCTGAATCCATGCCAACCAAAAGAAATAAATAGGTCCTGACCGACTTGGCGCATCACATGGGAAGCGTTGTAGGATAGAGCTGTGAGTAAGAGCTATGCAGAAAACACACCTTCAAGTTTCAAAGTACTACCCAGTGATCATGGTACTGTTGAAGAGGAGTGGTAGTTGTTTAAAACTGCTGTGATTACTTCGGCTGTATTGTGCTGTGGTCGTAAGCAGCTGAGTGTGGCAGAATGGTGAAGTCAAAGAAGCTATCAAGGCAAAGAAGAAAGCCTATTTGCTATGGCTTGCAAATAAGTCACCTTCGAGTCGAGTACAGTACACTGATGCGCGAAAAGCAGCAGCCAAGACAGTATAAAGAGCTAAAGCCAAGTTCGGGGAGAAATAGTTGGAGGGAGACTATAGTTCGGCCAATAAGGTATTGTAGCAGACCATGTGCTGCCACCGTGGAAAGAAGTCTTATTCATCACAAACTATTAAGAGTTCAGATGGGAGGCTTCTGAAAACGTAGGAGATCGTATTGCATAGGTGAAAGGAGTAGTTTGCATCTCTTTTTAATCCGGTGACAGCGACAACTGAGGCACATGAGATGCACCCTGGAGCAGGTGATTGGTTGATTTATTAGAATGTTTGGCATCAACTACTAAGGTCAGTTTGCGCCTTTTACAAAAGTTATATCTGTGCGCAACCCGGAACAAACAGAAACTACCATGCCCATGGTGGGATTCGAACCCAGGAACAGATGGACTTGAGAATTAGAAAGCCTACGCCCTAGCCCTCTCGGCAACCTGACCGGCCCTTGGAGCGGAGAATAATATCACAGAAGCAGAAGTCAGATGGGCAATTATGTCCCTAAAGACTGGCAAAGCTGCAGGTGATGATGAAATCTGGTCCGAGATGTTAAAGGTCTTAAATCAGGATGGTATCCTGTGGCTGACTCGGGTGTGTCAGGTTGCTTAGATATCCGGCCAGGCCCCAAAGCAATGGCAGAAAGGAATTGTGATCCCTATCTTCAAAAAGGAGGATCAGGGAGGCTGCAACAACTATCGAGCCCTGTCTTTGCTCAACATTCATGGGAAAGTGTACGCTAAGTGTCTGGAGAGGAGAGGTCAAGAAATAGTCGACTCTAAACTGTTAAGGGAGCAGTGTGGCTTCCGACCTGGCCAAAGCACGAGGGATCACATCTTTGCTCTAAGACAAATCTTTGAGAAATCTTGGAAGTATACAAACGATGTCTACGCTTGCTTTGTGGACCTCGAAAAAGCATATAGCAGAGTTCCTCGGGAGAAGCTCTGGCAAGTGTTGCAAGATTATAGAGTGAATGGGTAATAACTGGTTGCTGTCTCTGTACAAAAGCTCTGAGATGTGCGTCCGGATAAATGGCATTAATTCAAGACTGTTCACTGTGCGTACTGCACTCCTCTTGTTCATTATCTTTATGGACAGGATTGACAGGGGCAATCTAGGCGAAAAGCATGTTTGTGTGGGTGACTGCTTGGTGGAGATGTTGCTCTTTGCTGACGTCCTTGTCCTCCTTTGGACTTCTCACTCTAATCTTCAGCATGCACTAGACAGGTTTGCAGCCAAATATGAAGAAACTGGGATGAACCTTCAGTGTGACTAAGACTGAGGTTCTGTTCCTTTCAAGACAGCCTGCTCAGTGCGCTCTCCATATTAGGGGAACCCCATTGAGACAAGGTAGAGGAGTTCAAGTATCATGGGATTGCATTCTCGAGTCATGGACGGCAGGAAAAAGAGTTGGATGCTTAGATCGGTGCAGCAATCTTTGTCAGACGTGAACTGTGTCGATCCGTGGTAACGAAACGCGAGCTGGGTAACAAAGCCAAGCTCTCCGTCTTCAAATCTATCTTTGTCCCCATTCTCATTTATGGTCATGAAGCTTGGGTAATGACCAAAAGAGTGCGATCGCGGGTACAAGCGGCTGAAATGAAATTTCTGAGATGTGTGGCCAGTGTTACCCTACTAGATAGATTGCACAGCAGCACAATGAGGGAATCTTTAAGTTTTGAGCCCTACTTCTCCGCATTGAGAGATCTCATTTACGCTGGTATGGCCACATGATATGGATGCCACAAACTGGCCTTCCTGGGCAGTTATTATTTTCCAAGCCAGTGTGTAAAAGACTAAGGTGTTCGCCTAGAACCAGGTGGCTAGACTACATGGAGAATCTGGGTTTGAGTCGCTTGGGTATTACCAGGGAGGACATGCATCTAATGGTGGTAGTTCGCGATCGCCTGAGATCCTTATAGGGCTGCTGCCCCGCGATCCTAACGGAAAGCGGGTTTGAAAAGTAAGTAAGTAAGTACTTTTTTTTGTAAGTAAGTAAGTAACAAGGAGTGAAAGTGGGTTGATTCCCCAGAAAGTAGGCTTCCTCGCATACAGGGAAATATCATCGCTCACTGGAAATACAGGGTGATTATAATTAAAGTTACGATTTCAAAAATAGATAATTTGAAAACTAATCGTCAGAATGACCTGATATTTTAGCAGAACAATCATGAAACAATGGAATTTTGTTTGGTGAAGGAAAAAAATAGTTCCAAAATCTGCTGACAGATGGCGATGGCAGGGTTCACATTGTCTGGAGATATGCAAATTACTAATACGTGACATGCGCACCGCAGACATAGCTGCCATAAAAATGTAGAGCGCCAGCTCTTTGCTTGAATGCTTCATCATGACTCTGACTATGAAGGATCGTGCTCTGCTCTTGAAGCTTTTTTATAAGAACGATGAGTGCACTAACATTAAAGTTTCGGACATTAAAATCCACAAAATCGGTCCAATAACCACAAATGGTCTGCGATAAATGATTGCTAAATTCGAAGAGACCAGTTCATTTGACGTGAAAAGGGGTAGAGGAAGGAAACCATTTGCGGTTGTGGCAGTGGAAGATAAGGCTACAGCATTACAATTACAGACGAACTGATGCCCGAGAACGCGGGGTCGACCCCGGCCGAGGACAATGAGAATTTTTTTTCGGGAGGAAAATCCTTCCTTCACTTCCTTCGGAAGGGAAGTAAAGCCGTTGTTCCCGTGTAGTGATTTGCCGGCTGCATGTTAAAGAACCCTTGAGAGGCAAAATTTGCGGCCCCTATAACGCTGTCCTGAAATGACCATAGCAGTTGAAAAGGGCGTTAATAATAAAAAAAAACCAAACCAAACAAATTTAATTAAAATAAAGTAAAAAATAAGAATAG
The DNA here is from genome assembly GCA_023313115.1 of Rhysida immarginata. NCBI lineage: Eukaryota > Metazoa > Arthropoda > Chilopoda > Scolopendromorpha > Scolopendridae > Rhysida > Rhysida immarginata. The sequence goes on from JAHWFO010014885.1 coordinate 21,711, forward strand.
ATTATTTAAATGATAAACAAATACAATAAAAAATAAATAAATAAAGTTAATAATGAATTAAATAAATAAACTTGATTAAATGAATAAATAAAGTAATATAAAAATAATACAGAAATTAATAAAAAAAATCAGTAAAATTACAATTAAATTTAATCATTACTTTCAAGATATTAATGTTGTGAAATAGAATCTACTTAATTCTATTAAAAATTAAATAGATTAATTTTTTTTTATTAAAAATTAAAAATAGACACTAAACGTTGTTATGCTTAAATTAACAAACGACAGCAAACATTTGTATGGGAAATGCCTTATTAACCAACGTCGTCTGCTATTCCTTGTTCTAATCGAAACAGCGCCCTGGCGAGCACTTGACTGTTCACTAAGTTTCCTATTGCCTGGTATACAGGGTGTTCATAAAATGAGGGAGAACAAGTACCTAGCATGATTAAAGAAAAAGATCCTCATGTAAAATGTCTGAACTCAAACTTTAGTATGACATCGTTACACCATTTATGAATTTTCTGCATCAACACTTCACATAATGAACTGCGCTATGCCATGAGAAAACGGTGGCAAATGCTGAGATTAAATGACGTTTCCGCCAGTTTTTAAAAAACTTCGCGTGGTGTTGAGACCCTTAAAAATTGGGTTTTCGACATTTTGCATGAGGAACTTTTTATTTACTTTAATGTGAAGAATCGTGCTAGATACTTACTGTCGCTTATTTTATGAACAGCCAGTATGTATCAATCATTATGGCTGTAACGGGTCTACATGTGTAGCAGCACCAGGCAGTGCTAATTGCTATTTCTATTGAAAAAATAATAATTACGGCTTAGTGAGGGAATTTTTAACCAACCAATCACAATAAACTAAAAAGTTTAACCAAACAATTAAAACACTTAAGCGCATGATTTTATATCACTCTGATTAGTTGGTAAAAATTACTATCACCACACCCTTTCAAACTACAACTGAATACATTATAGTTAACTTATCAAGAAGGCAAAGCTACTTATCAGTGAAAAGTAACTATTTGATAATAGAAAAGCGTTTAATTAGATTTTATCATTCTACATTTTATTTTTTAATTTATTAAAGTAGAATACTTTGTTGACAGGTTCCATGAAGAAAGCGCATACCAACATACCAAAATGGCTCCGCATTAAATAATTTTTCTTAACGGACTCAATAGATTGTGCCATCTCTACGGAGAGAAAGCGAGACAACTTCCTTTTGTAGGGACACAAATAGGGAACATGGTCAGTCCTCTGTTATAATTTGTTATGAAAATTCGCGTCAGAGGTAACTCCCCTTGCCAACACCTCCTACCTATCGGAAATGTCTGCAGAATGATGCATGGTTGTATGCTTTTCAAAAACAGCCCATTACAGCGCTACTTAGAAACTTAGAAACAAAGTAAAAAAGCCCAAAATTAAGAATTCTCACCAGTGCAAGACGACCGGCTAGGACGAGATTATTTAATGCAAACAAAGACAGAATTACAGTGGCCACTTGAAAAAAATTCTGTCATTAGGTTTCAGTCTGCATTTGGTTCTCAACCAAGCAGTGAGTATTCAAGCCAAAAAGATCTATCTATGGGTAAAATCTGTAAACATTGCGGTACAAGGAAAATGGCTTAAAGAACTATTGGGAATCTGTTGTTTCAATGGACAAGTGCAAATAAATGATACTGAACCATGGGAAATCCTAAAAATATACTAATTGAAACAGATCAGACATAAAAACTTTACCATCAGAAGATTCGAAAATACAATGCATATAAATGTTTGTAACAGAGTGTTTCATAATTGGTGTCCCATCTTTAGGTCCAAATAACGACCCAAGGGTAACAGATTGGGGGAAAATGAATATTGATTTTTTGGTTTTAATGTCCCCTAATTCAGAATAAAAGCTTTTCACGTCCCTGGGGGTGAAAAGGTAAATTTTGAAAATTTTAATTTTGTAGGAGTAGGGGTTAGACCCCATGTGTTATTTAGAAAGTTGTAGAGCATTATGTAAAATGTGGGTTTAGCAAAAAACTCGGTGAAAAAACCTCATCCCCTGCCCTTTATCGAGTGGGTAAAGTGAAAGGTATGGCTAGTTAATGTAGACAAAAACAGAAAAACTCATTAGAAACTTATTAGAACTTTATTACTTATTAGAAAACAGTACATTTGGAATAAATGAGAATGAATGAGTCGTTACTCTGAAAATGTTGGCCCCTCATTCATTCTCATTAATTTTTCAAATGTAGGCCCTACTGTTTTATAATAAGTATGGTTTTTGTCCACATCAGCTAGCTATACCGTTCACTTTATCCACTCGATAAAGAGGGCAGGGCATGAGATTTTTTCACCGGTTTTTTTGCTAAACCCATATTTTACAACTTTCCAAATAACACATGGGGTCCAACCCCTACCCCTACAAAATTAAAATTTTTAAAATTTACCCCTTCATTCCCATGGACGCGAAATGTTCTTATTCGGAATTAGTGGACATCAAAACCAAATATTCAGTATTCCGACCCCCCCCCCCCCACCTGTTCCCCTTGAGCCGTTATTTGGACCTAAAGATGGGACACCAATTATGAAACACCCCGTATAAAGAGGAATGTTTGTTTGTGGGTTTGTTGGTATGTTTCTTCTCAACAAGCAAATCTATCTATCTATCTATATACACTGAGTGGCCAAATTATTATGACCACCCGATTAATACAGTGTTAGGCCACCTTTCGCTCTTGTTACTGCTTGCATCCTTCAGGGCATGGATTTCTATGAGATGCTGGTAGGTTGTAGGAGGAGGTTGAGACCAACTTTGGAGTACTGCACCTCCAATTGCTGCAGATCCCGCTGCCTGATGGCCCATTCGATCTCATCCCACAAATTCTCAATGGGATTGTGATCTGGCGATTGTGCAGGCCAACGAAGCAAGGTAAACTCTCCAGCATGTTCTTCGAACCATCTGAGGACGATGCCAGCCTTATGACAAGGAGCATTGTCCTGCTGGAAGTATCCATCCCTATCAGAGTACACCATTAACACAACGGGATGTACTTTATCTGCGACATTACTTAAATAATCTTGGGCACGCACAACATGAATCAAAGGAGCCAAACAATGCCAAGAAAACATCCCCCAAACCATTATACTGCTGCCATCTGCTTGAAGTGTTGTGGCAATGCAGGTGAGGTCCATGCTTTCGTGTTGTTTTCTCCATATTCTAACCCTGCCTTCTGCATGATGCATTTGAAATCGTGACTCATCGGACCACATGACCCTTTTCCAGTCATCTACTGTCCAATCCTCGTGCTCCTTGGCGAACTGCAGACGTCTGCTCTTGTTCAAGGTTGATAGTAGACGCTTTCTAATTGGTCGTCGGCTTCCATACCCTAAATGGTGTAATGAGCGGCGAACAGTTCGTTCAGAGGCGGTCACAGTTTGTTCTTGATTAATATTTGCTGCTATTTGACGCACTGTTCCTCTTCTGTCGCCCTGGACAACTCTGGACAGCCTTTTTTCAGCTCTTTTGCTCTATTCGAAGTTCCTGTTGATCAGATGTTTTCAACGCCCGTGTAGCCTTCTCTCTTTTAGCTGCAGAATATCTCTGACCAATACTCGTTCTTTCTCTTTCCTTTCCAGATACATAATATTTTACCAGTTGTCTGGATGTTTGATAGAGAGCCCAAGGGAGACACGTGTGGCTCCTTTGCCCCCTCAATGGAAGCTGCCTCATTTATATCCGGTTACAGCATCATTATTTTATTCTGTTTATTAATAATTCTCGAAAACGAACGTTCAATCATCGCATTATGACCAACTCAGTTTCCAAAATATTCACATTCAAACAGAATATAGATATTTTTAAGAACTGTTTGGATCTGCCTGTGCTACCAAATAAGCCAGGTGTGATAACCTCGGAGTGGCTCTGACTCTATTTTTTTGATTAAATTTTGAAATATCTTAAAAATAACCACATAAAAACGCTTAGAATTATTACAGTGAACATTCCTAATAAAAATTTCGAAAAATTTTTTTGAAAGGCTTACAATGGATAGTCCTCTCCAAGTATGCCACTGCTAATCTAAATAATTTCTTAGCACGAAATCTTACTTCAGATTACACTTGATGTTGTCGTAATTCCCACTCTTCTGTCGATGTCTTGAAGCAAACCTTGGCCATACGTCACTTTGTGTAGTCAAGCGGTCGCCTATTCTTCTATTGACATGCTCACCATTTGCTCAATACAGCACGGAGTTAAAGAAGTGTTTACTTAGCCGACTTTCCACTCTTTCTCAATAGTCTACTAACTCTTCGCTACTACTCATTTTTAAAGATTTTCAAGAAATCGTTAAGTACCAAAAACTCTCTTTTCTAAGAAAAGCCTGAATAGAAGGAATTCTATGCATTGTTACAAATTTTGCCTTTTATTGGTGGTCATGAGATATATATTGTTGATCTCTGCCTGGTGTTGGTGCATTGCGTGTTGACACCATTGTTCTGTTTACCTACAATTTAAATTATCCCGGGCAAAGCCGGGCCCTTTGCTAGTAATTAAGTATATACTGGAGATGGCCTCCAAACATGATGTAATAATTTTTCTATCGATAAATAGAATAAAAAAATTCTGCGACTTGGATTTGAACAGGAACTTCAACTGTTATGAACGACGCCTATACCAATTGGGCTACCGCAGAAACCCGGACAGACGTGATGTCACAAGGTTTCTTAAAGACAACCAATTTGTCATGGGCTAAAGCCCAATGGGAGACGGCCATCCGGCTCACGGATCAAAAATTTCTCCTATCCAACCATCAAAAAGTTTAATGAACTCAAGATAAATAACCTTTTATATACAGGGTTACAGAGATAGTCGACCTAAATATTTAAGAACATTTTTATTTACTTCGTTGCCGAAATATTTGACCGTATAACCTACTATCCAGGAGTAAACCGTTTTCTAGATAAGGAACTTTTAAATTAAAAGAAAATAATATCATTTTTACCTCTAACTTCAACCTTTTAATTTACAGACTCTAGGGTCCAATTTTTTTGCTGTTTGCACGTAGGGGGTATGCCAGTTTATAAGAATAAATAATAAAACTTGAAACAACTTGCTCTCGGTTTAAAGTAGCTGCTCGATAACTATTTGAAAGAATATATGTCACGTGTAAATCTACCTGGGTATGGTTAAGTTGTAGAATTTCGCAGTGGAATATAAAGAATTACGTGAAAGCGGGCGGATAAATGAAA